>JAXQQM020091522.1:0-21375 GCA_034641835.2 Pinus albicaulis | reverse complement strand
CGTAAAAAGTGTTGTCCTCAACTGTGGTATGGTACTTCTTTATAAAGTATCGCATGTGTAATATTCGTTAGGTAAGTTCTTCCACTTGAAGATACTCTAGCTGATCGATTCCCTTAGCTATCCGATTCTGGTTTGTGATCGCTTAATTTGCACTATTATTTTCCTTCATCATCGAGTTAAACAATTGTTTGAAGCTGAATATTTTTCACCCTATGTATATTTAAGCATGAAACATGGAAAATTGGATGTACTCGCGAAGAAGTAGGAAGCTCCAATTTGTATGCCATAGTACCAATCTTTTGCAACACCTTGTAAGGACCATACTACTTTGGCGATAATTTATTATCCTTCTTTGCTTGCTTGAGGTACATTTGTTTGTATTGTTGTAGTCGTAAAAATACCCAATCTCCTACATCAAAACTTCTCTCGCTGCGATGTTGATCTGCCTGTTGTTTCATTCGATTTTGTGCCAAATTCAGGTTATCCTTTAAGAGTTGGAGAACTTCTTGCTGATGCTCGATGTGATCTTCCACTGCTTGAACCTTCGAATTTTCCCTTAAAGATGATGTGATGGATAGTGGATGATATCCATAAAGTGCCATAAATGGGGTCATTTTTGCTGCAGTATGGAAGGAAGTGTTATACCACCATTCAGCGAGAGGTAACCACTTAACCCATTGTGTTTATTTATCAGATACAAAACAATGAAGATATCCTTCCAAACATTTATTTACTATCTCAGTTTGACCATCAGATTGAGGATGATAAGATGAGCTATGAGCTAATTGAGTACCCAAACAAGAAAATAACTCCGTTAAAAAATTTCCAGTAAAAATGGGATCTCTGTCGCTCACAATAACCCTTGGGCTTCCATGTAGCTTTTGAATTCTGTCCATAAATGTAGTAGCAACTGTACTTGCTTTAAATGGATGAGATAATGCACAAAATTGTGCATATTTGGTAAGTCTATCAACTACCACCATGATGACACTCTTTCCTTCGGACTTAGGTAAACCTGTGATAAAATCCATTGAAATCTCCTCCCAACGTTGACTTGGAATGGATAAGGGTTGTAGAAGTCCCGGGGTCTTAATTGTTTCCACTTTATTCTGCTGGCAAACCAAACATTCCGCCACAAACTTTCGAATATCAGATTTAAGGCCATCCCAAAAAAATTCTTTCTTCACCCTGTGGTAAGTTTTTAAAAATCCTGAGTGTCCACCTAAAGGAGAAGTGTGCAATTCCAGAAGAATATTTTGTTTTAGTTGGGAATTCTTACAAAGATATAAGCGATCTTTGTACCATAAGGAATCATTTTTTCAACTAAATGTATCAGATGTACTAGGATCTTGCTGCAACTTTTGAATGAGTGTCCATACATCTTTGTCCTTCTTCCATTCATCTCTTGCTTCGGTTATCCAATCTGGTTGGATAATAGGAATGGCACAAAGCAATGCTTCCACCTCTTCATTCTTTCTTGAGAGTGCATCTGCAACAACATTAAGCTTTCCTTTTTTGTAGATTATTTCAAAGTCATAACCCAACATCTTTGTGACCCATTTTTACTACTCTTCTGAAGATAGTCTTTGTTCCAAAAAGTGTTTAAGACTATCATGATCAGTTTTTACCTTGAAGTGTCTTCCCATTAGGTAAGTTCGCCATTTCTTTAGTGAATGTAGTATTGCTAACATTTCCTTCTCATAAATAGGTTTCTGTAAATACTTTCCTTTGATTGGACGACTTTCAAAAGCAATGGGTCTTCCTTCCTGCATTAAAACTGCACCAATTCCATTTCCTGAGGCATCATATTCCACAATAAAGGTTTTTGTGAAGTCTGGCGTAGCTAAGACCGGTGCTAGGCACATTTCCTCTTTAAGATGTTCAAAGGCCTTAGTTGCTTCAGGAGTCCATGAAAATGCATCTTTCTTCAATAATGTTGTTAGAGGTGCTGCTATTCTCCCATAATTCTTAACAAACTTGCGATAATACCCCGTTAACCCGAGAAATCCTCGCAACTGCTTTATGGTTGTGGGAACTTTCCATTCCTTAATGGCTTTAATTTTGTTAGGGTCTACTTTAACACCCTCGTGAGATACAATATGACCCGAATATTCCACCTCTTGTACTCCAAAGAAACATTTGGATTTTTTTGCATATAATTGTTTCTCCTGCAATAGTTTGAGCACCCTGTCAACATGTTCAACATGATCCTTCCAAGACCTGCTGTAGATTAGTATATCATCAAAAAATACTAGAAAATTTTTTCTAAGGAAGGGTTTGAAAATGGAATTCATCAACCCTTGAAATGTAGAAGGTGCATTGGTGAGGCAAAAAGGCATGACCAAAAATTCATAATGACCCTCATGAGTTTGAAATGTTGTTTTTGGAATATCTTCAGTCTTCATTCTAATTTGATGATATCCTGAACGAAGATTCAACTTGGTAAAATAAATTGCTCCATGTAATTCATCCAATAATTCATCAATCACAGGAATGGGAAATTTATCTTTAATGGTGAGCTTATTGAGCTCCCTATAATCCGGACACATTTGCCATGATCCACCCTTCTTGTGTACCAATACTTACAGGAGCAGAGAAAGAGCTTTGACTAGGTTGAATTATACCCGCCTCTAACATTTCTGCAATCATACGTTCAATTTCGCTCTTTTGGAAGTAAGGATATCTATAAGGCCGGATGTTTGGAGGAACACTTCCTGGAATCAAATGAATAGCATGATCATGATCACGAATAGGTGGGAGTCCTTTGTGAGTTTCAAACACCTTGGAATGATTGTCCAAGACTTGTTGGAGATCTGCATAAATAGATGATTTTGATGTCAGAACTTCTAGTGAGCATAATTGTGCAATTACGCCTCGTTGTTCTTTCTTTAGAAGCTTTGTCATGACATTAGAGCTTATTATCCTTCCTGGCTTCCCCGCAATATCCCATAATTCAACTTCCTTTCCTTCTGAAAAAAATTTCAAGAAAAGTTCTTGAAAATTAAAAGCTACCGTCCCCAAAGATTGTAACCATTGTACTCCTAGTACAACATCAGCACCTCCCATAGGAATGGAAAGCATCGGACTATTCAATACATATTCCCCCATGGTTAGCTTTATATAATGGCATTTTCTAGAGAAATTTGTAGTTCCTCCATTTGCAACCATCACTTGACATTCTGGTGTTGGGTATAGGAAACAATTCAATTCCTTGGCTACCTTACAATGAATAAAATTATGGGTGTTACCTGAATCAATCAACACTATTACCTTTTTCTTCTTGATATGTCCTTCTATCTTGAGAGTTTGAGGAGTGGTAATTCCTGCCAGTGCATTACACGATATGGTCGGATTCATTTCTTCCTCTTCTAGGGCTGGTTCCTGGTGTATATTCTCTTCTTGTTCATTTTCTTCTTCCTCTTCACAATCTATGTAAAATAATTTCTTCTCAGCACACTTATGACCTTTAGTGTATTTTCTATCACAACTGTAGCAAAGCCCTTTTTCTCTTTTTCTTCCAATTGTTGTGGTGTCAACCTTGTAGGTTGTGGAAATCTAGGAGTAGCAACACTTCCCTCTTTATAGAAGTGAGTGGTAGGCTTCCTTGTCGCCATAATTTTACATTCAATTTTCTTGCCAACCTGAATGCCTTCTCCAATGAATCAGGTTCCAAAACGCGAACTTCATGTTGGATGTTATCCTTTAAAGTACCTATGAAGAGATCAATCCTGTGTTCCTCTGGAATATCAGTTACCCTTATATTCAATTTTTGAAGTCCTCAATGTGCTCCCCCACTAAACCCTTTTGTTTGAGATTTATCAATTGGCTAAAGAAGGTGTTGCTCTTTGTATCCTCATAATGTGCTATCATTTCCTCTGTAAAAATTGACCAAGTGACAACTTTTTTATGGGATAAAAGCCATCGATACCATACAAATGTATTTTGTTCTAAATGTAAAGTTGGAATACGTACCTTTTGTGTGTCTTGCACATTATGTAGATCAAAATATTGCTCCATCTGTAGTATCCATGTTACAGGATCCTTTCCATCAAACTTCCTCATATCCATTTTTAGAATATGGTGGTTCTTCCCGCCAGCATTAGAGTTTATGAAATCACGATTAACATTTATTTTGTTCTCATCATGAGTTTCCTCTACTATCTGTTCACCATTTGGAAACATTTCTTGTATCAACTTTGTCAAACCTTCCATGTCTACTTTTAGATCATTCTTCATGTTTTCCATGTTTTCATCGATCTTAGCTTCCCTATCATCCATCTTAGATTCCATGCTAGCTTCCATGCCATATATCTTAGATTCATGCCTTCCTTCAAACCATCCATATTAGTTTCCACACCTTTCTTCAAAACTTCCATGTCATTTTTTGTTGCTCTTTGCGAGAGCGAAATTTGTTGCACTTGCTCTTGTAATTTTGATATGTCATGTTTCCATTATTCATCTTCATGAGCCATAGTAGAGCCTTATAAACGCTTAATGGGTGTCGAATTATTTTTAGGGGCCATTTTAGAAACCAATACTGATATCTATTCTACAATATGCCCTTGGAATCAATTCAACTTGATTCTTCAAACAAGACTTATGCAATTCGGAAAAGAAAATACACACCTTTTACTTTATTTTGCAGAGATCTATATTGAAATTTAATTATCTCTATAATTGAAGATCCTCAATATCTGAAATTTCGCCTTGTAGTAGTCCTCTGAAGCTTCTTTCAAATGCCATAGGTCTGACTTGATTTGGATTCTTCAAGGAAAAGTTATGTCCAATGTCCCACAATGACCTAATTATGGACTGGTTTAGTAGAGTGAACTTGTACGACTTGCCACGTGTCATTGTTTGCTCCTTTGGCTCTAAAATTTATAGATAGGAAACTCAAATACATGTACTTCCAGCCACTGTTTATAGAATTCCAATCCGATGCTTAGAGAGAGAGTTATGAATATTTTCCCATGATCACCTCTTTGAGATGAAATTAGAGAGCTTGAAAAAGACCGAACTTCCATAGATCATATCTCCAAAAATATTGCGAAACAAGCTCTGAAATTTTGCGATGATGTTCCTCTGGATTTCGGCTTCGCACCCTAAAAATATGTACTTCTACAACTTTGTAGAAAAAACGTTATAGAAAAAATGCCACGATGACCTGTCTAGAGCTGCGAAACTCTAGAATCCAAAGCTCTGATACCAAATGTTGTGAAACTAGCTCCAAAAATAGAATAAAAGAGATATCAATGCCTTAGAAATAAGCCATTTCGAGGGGGAAACCTCCAATACATTACATAAATTAACAATTATTAGATGCTTCAAATCAAAAAACCTCCTTTCTATATATAGGAGTCCATGGGGCCACAATGTAATCCTAGTGGAGCCACAATATAATCCTAGCTGACCTAACAATAATAATTTAAGGGCACAATAATAACAATATGGAGGTTATAGGGGTACAATAATAACAATAATGGGGTTAAACTATCAACAACAAGGGACTATACTAGTAATATAGGGACCTAAAAATCACTCTTGGAAATGACACTTCCACTCCATCATCATGTCTTTTTGGGTTGGGTAATCTTCTTGAGGGTTCATTCATACCTTCACTCTAGTTTTGGGTCAATGCTGCCAACTCATCTGAGTGTCACCGATATTTTCAAGAGAAGTCATCGTGTGAATCCTCATCCTTATGCAATACTCATAAACCTTCATTTTCATGACATTTACCCATGAACATTGCTATATCAAGTCGCATTATGTCTCTGAAATCAGTAACTCCCATTTTGCGATAAAGTGGCTTCCTGTCGACATCCACTCATCATCCAGGAAGCTTACTTCTAAAAATATTATAATACCTTGAGGCTTCTTACATCATCGACAAGTTTCTCGTTTCTGGACCATTGACCAAAATATTTTTCTTGGCGTTTAAAATCAAATCATCTATTCACGCTATCAAATTGTACTATAATACCTTAAGGGCTATTAACATCAATGGTGGTTCTCCTACATTTGTTAGCAACTGACATCGTTAGATGGTAATCAAAAGATGTCTCCCATGTTTGACTACAAATCATATATTCGCATGGTTAGACATGTACCTGAACGATCAACTAAACAAGATAAGAAGACCCGGGATCTAGTTTCATCCATCCGGGATGCAATTTTAGGATTGTTGTACACATCATATGTACTGTTATAACTCCAATATTTCCAAGGGTTGTTAGTGTTTTTGGTTTAAGAATATTAGAGGTAACGACAAACCTACTTTTAAGCTTTAGGATCTAGCCTTCCTAATGCTCAGAGAGGGCTCTCTCTATATGTTTAATCTTTGTTGATTTTAGTTCATTTTAGGATAGTTATGTAAGATTGATTGTGTTTCTGAGTTTGGGTTTGTTTTGGTGGTGGAATCACAGATTCAGATGGATAGATGTTGGTGTGAATTCCATTGGGCTAAAGGAGTCAATATTTCAGTAAAAAAAGAAGAATCAAGGTTCTAAAGGGAAGTGTTCACAGGGCAAGATAGTTGAGTAGCTTCAGATCTTTAGGTTGGATGATGAAATGGTTTCAATAGGGATGACATAGAAATTAAGGGTTCTCAGATCCAGATAATGAGGGAAATGGCAAAGTTAAATCGAAACTAGGGAGCAATTAAGAACTCCCTAATCTGGATATTAGTCGAAAACATGAAAATGGCATAATAGTTCGAGACAGAGTGTTTTTAAACAAATTTTGAAATAATATTCCTGTTATACATTTATATTTAGAAAACATGCAAGTATGTGAAAACTTCAGATACTAACAAAGAAAAATTGAGAGCACTTCACTAAAGTGTCCCAACACATGAATCCTATAATATAATGCATTTATTTCTCAATTTAGTCTACTGACTTGAAAATGGTAAAAGAAGCCTCTGGTTCAGATCAATACATCTATAGAAATGTTTAGCAATCCACAATCCACACTCAATACTTTGAAATGTGAAGTAAATTGATCTTTACCATTCTTTTGAATATCTCATCAGCTTCTATATACTTTGCAAAATTAGGCTTGTTTTTTAATAAATGTTTTACCTCATGTTGTAGGTAAAAGAGATTTTCAAAACTTTTGTAGAGTACTTTCCCTGTTGGAATTCCTTGCATGACTGAATTATTAGCTTGCTCCTTTGCCACTTCTCTGATTTTCTTATCATAATATTCTTGTTTCATCAACCTGTCATTAATAAACAATGGATTTGGAAGGCATTTCTAGCTCAAAATATCAAACTTCATCATGAACCTGGTTATGGAAATCTCTATGTTTTTACATTTTTCTTCTAGTTGTACCATCAAGTTCCTTTTAGAAATTACCTTCCTAACTTCAAGAATTGTTTATGTCCTGTCACTGATTCCAATTTCGTCCAATTATTTCTTATTATTAGAATTAAGAAACTTGATGATTTCATTGGCTTCTTCTGGCTTCTTACCAAGTTCTTCCTTGATTTTCTAGATGGATTCACTTGCTTCTTTGATTAGATCTTTCTACTCATAAATAAACTGAATGGATGGCCAAATATCATTGACAGATTCAATGATATTGGCCCATAGATGCTACTTGGCTTGTGCCATTGGTTCTTTCAATGCCAGTTCTTTTTCTAACTTCTGCAATTTCTCATTCAATTAGTTTGTCTTTTGTACTTCACTCTTGTGCATAATCTGAACTAGTTTCTTCTCATCATCTAGACTTTTCAACTGTTCTTTAAGTTCGTTGATTTCATTAGTTTGGATGGACATTTCATGCATTGCTTTAACTAGTTTACCTGCCTCATCAGTAGGCTGGCCTACTAAAGTAGAAGACTTTGTAGCTGAAGTAGTTGTTGATGTAACAAGAAGTGTTATAGATAGTTGAATTGATGGAGCCAATGATTCTACTAAGGTAGAAGGAATAACTCTTGTGACTGTAGGAATGACAGTGACAGAGATTGCTTCTAATTTGGCCTTTTTCTACTGTACTGACTTATCCATTTCATTTTCGATTTATTTTATTTGGGAAGTTAATTGAAGAATAAGGTTCATCATCTCATATTTTTGTCCTTCATTCTCTAACACTTCCTTTTCCTGTGGATGTTGAGTAGGAGGAAATTTGAGTTGCTTCTTTAATGCAACAATGTCTGCATTCTTTTTATTTATGAGTTCATTTGCAACTTTGACATTTGTTGGATCATATCCTACTTCAATAACCAAATCTTCTAAATATTTAATTATGTTATCCTTAGCCAATGAGGATGCCTTTTCTAACTGTAGCTGACCTCCTATGTTTTAAAGAGTGTTTTTCATCTTTTGTACACTCATGGCTTTGTTTGTCATGGTAGACTACAACATTTCACCAGCTTGCCTGTGAAATTATATCTGGTCTATATGATGAAGATATTTTTCTTGAACTTCATATGATGTCTTTTTATAATATCCTGATCATTTGGGATGCTTCACTGTGGGCTGTAAGAAAGTCATCTGCACCTTCCTAATCTTGTAGTCAAATGCAGAAAGCAATCTGCTTTGGTCACAAGGTGACTGCTTCCAGTATTGAGTATATGTATTAGCCTTTAATGCCTCATTCCTGATCTTGATTTCTTTATACTTCTGCATGATATCCTGCTATTTTTCTGCTAGTTTACTAGATGAAGACACTTCAACACTATGTTGATTTTGAATAATATGAGTGTTAGATGTTGAAGGCTAGTGAGTTTCCTTAGAAACTTCATGAGGTGCATTATATTTTACCACTTTATCTATATCAATCACTTCAATAGTTTCCACTTGTTCATTTACATGATTTAATTTGGGATTCTTCCTATACATCAGTTTTAATTTTGTTTCAGTGGTGGTCTATGCTGAGTATGATCCTTCTTCTCTTTCTATCTTGGAGTTCCTATCCTGTGGGGCTAGAGTCTGCAAGATGGAACTAGTATCACCTTGCTTCTCTGCCTCTTTTAAAGTATTTTCCAAACATTCAAACTTATTGGAGTATTTTTCAATGTCTGGATTGGATTCATGTACATAAGGAGTTAATTTACATTTGACTCTTAATTTGCTTATAAATCCTAAAGCATCATAATACCATTGGAAACTTTGACTGAACTTAAATTCCTGCAAATGTTTTTCTTCTTGTTGATCTGCATCTCTACCATTGCAAATAAAAGGACCAATATGATTCTTTATCTTAAATTGTGTCTTCTTTTTGGCTGAAAAGAAATTTATTCCATCAGAGTTAAGGATTCACCCGATATATTCAAGTGAAAATAACCTCATTGGGAGGTATTTGGGTAGCTTATATGGAAAAATATTAGGTCCATATACCCTAATATTTGTGTGGTTCTCATAAAGGTACCAATATCCCATCCTACTGTGTTATGATAACACCAGAACATTTTTTATATCATCTCTGACTCTTGGTTGAATGTTGTTGTTCAGCATGTTGACAATAGGAAAAATGAATGAGTCAATAAAGTCTGTGTATGTGGACTGTGTGGTGTCTTTCCTAATTAATGGAGTCCAAAATAGTACTAGCTATGGATTACCTTCAACATCCAGTTCCTGAAGGTTGATAGCAAATCTTTCAGCTTGGAAGTATAAGAAAATGTGGAATAAAATAGGTGAGTACTTGAAGACACCTTCTTCAGGAATTTTAACAAGTTTCTCATGAATTGTATTAAAAAGGTACTGGGAAAAATAAAATATGTGAAAAATAAAAAATCCAATTCTCCTCAATGGGATGGGTTCTGAAGTCTCAAGATCAGGACTAGAATCTCTCTTATAGGAAAAACCTGTGACATAAAGATAGAACTCAAAGGGAGCTCACACAACAAATAATGTAGAAAAATGTGACCAAGTGTATAGATTCAGAGTGATCTAATAGGCAACAAAAGGTGAAGAATGGTAGGAAAAACCCTCCTATTTATAACAAAATATTGGGTCATTCTAGATCTTGGTGCATGATTAAAATAATGTTAACCAAATCTAGATCCACCTTTTATGGAATATTTTATTATATTTGTTGGAGGGAAAAAGTATTTGAATTGGGTCAAATCCCTTTATTTGTCAATAATAAATAAATAAATGATTTATTTATCATTTTAAGGAAGTGGTTGAAAGATAATCAAATAAATAATGATTTATTTAATTATTTATGGATGATTTAGTCATATTTAACAAGGAATATTATTTAAATAAGATTTAAATAATTATTCCTAGAAAATAATAAGATAAATAAATATTTATCTAATTAATTTCTTTGTTTTGGGTTAAACATGACCAAGAAAATCAAACAAATATAGGTTTGTTTAATATTTCCTTTTGGGGTTTCCTGTTTAGACCATAAACAACCTAATAAATGTGTTTTATTAAGTTATTTTACATAGTGAAAGCAATTTTACTTAAGGTAAAATTGGTCTTACATGGTGTACTTGGGTCCATCTAACGATAGTAGGTTAGATGACCAAAAAATGGTGTAACAGATTGCCCCCCAGCGTGCGAGTGTTAGGAGCAAATCATATGACCGAAGTACGTTGTAAGAACTCAATCACCAGACATCAAAAGGGAAGTCGGAGAGAGAGATGTAAGGTAGACTAATGTGCTGAAGAACTAGACCCTGAGGAGACGAGACTTACAGGTGCAACAAGTCTCTTTTTATGAGAGGGTACCTGTGCTAAAGGCGGCGGGGGAGGCATACCTATGCCCGCCGAGAAAAAGTACAAAAGAATAGTGTGTCCAGTAAACAAGGGACCGAACCATAAAGTACAGCCGGCATAAACATGAGCCAGATAAAAATACAATGAGGGATCCCATATACATGTTGTGCCTGGGATAACAGCCAGGACTTATACAATAATATCTGAGTACATGAGATACAAGTACAACCCAAATGCCCCCTACAAGCGGGGAAGGGCTCACAAAATCTAACTGATACATGCAAATCAAAGAGGCGCTGCAAGCGGCGAAGGCCGACATCATTAAATATATGGAGCTGCATCGAAGGCTGCAATGAAGAGGTCATCCGGGCATGTGGGGGGCTACTTGCCGGGCCACCCCCTCATGAGGGCTGAGACATGTCACACACACCCAGGCATCACCAATAGCTGCTACTGCATCACTGGACCATCAAGCATACGGATCTCGATCATGCTGAAAGGAGCTGAAGTGGAGAAAAAATCAAGTCAAAGGGAAATGAGAGATCCCTTTGCCTGATCCGAGGCACCGAACAAGAGTGGAAGCTGGAACCAAGGTACACCGCTCTCTAGACTTGTCCTCTGGAATGAAGAAGCTGGTGTCGACAGAAGGAGGTCTGCCATAGGTGAGGCAATGAGAGATCCTCAACTAAGGCACGAGAGAAAATAGTAGAGCGACTGATAGACTAATACCAATGATGATGATGGAATGGAGGGGACTGAGTAGCAAATGGACGACTTCCCTTGCTAGAGCATAAAGGACATGAATGACATGGCAGCGACTGACACAGTATCATGAGGGATAGGGGACAGTGGGACTGACGGTCATAATGTGTGACACAAGAGAGAGACCAAGCAATGAAGGATGGAGGACTATAGCGGGGTACAAAGGGACTCGGGATAGACTCCATGAATGTGATGATGACTCAACTTGGATGCTCTAAACAAGGGCGACTCAATGGTGCTGCCACACAGTAAAGGTCCTATGGGGGACCATGAAAACATGAGTACAAGATGGTATCTCATGACGAAAAATCGACACGAACAAAAGACAAGTATGGAGGCAAAGTGGTGCCCCAAGTACAAGTGTTGTAAGTGAGGAGATTCGATTTGGAGGAGAGGTGAAGTGATCCTTCTTGGACAAAGTATGTCCTGCCGAGGTATCAGAGTATGAAAACAAAAAGATGCTGGCTATCTAATAGAAAATAAGACGTGCATTTCAGAAGGGAAATGCTAAGGGTAATATTTCTTAAGATAGAGTGCATTGCGAGGATTAGGAAGAGGATTGCCTTCAAAGTCCTCTAAGAGGTATGCCCCCTTACCAAGATCCTTACTGATGACATAAGGGCCTAGCCATAATGAGTCGAACTTCCCGTGACCGAGGACATCATAGGCCTGGTCATATACTAGAACAAGGTCGCCTTCGTGAAAAGTACGAGGCTGGACTTTTCGGTCATACTGAGCTTTGGTGCGTTTTTTGGCCGCTTCCATGGTTTGCAATGCAACACGACGGTCTTCGGAGGCGCGCTCAAGCATGATAAGTCGTTGTTCTAGAGGTTGGGTGTCAGGGAGAAGTTCCACGGCCAGATGAAGGGAAGGGATTTCACACTCGATCGATAAGACTGCCTCCTCTCCAAAAACGAGGTGGAAAGGACTAAACCCGGTGGCAGTTTTAACAGAAGTTCGATAGGCCCACAAAGCAGGGAAGAGCATGAGATGCCAATTGGTTTTGTGCTTATTCACCGTTCGTTGAAGCATGGTCTTGAGGATCTTGTTGACTGCTTCAACTTGGCCATTACCTTGGGGGTAATAGGAGGAGGAATATTGGTGCTCAAAACCCAACAGTGAGGATAGCTCACGCCAAATCTCATCTTCAAAATGTCGGCCGTGGTTAGAGACCAGTTGTTTCGGAACTCCGAATCGAGAAATAACGTGGTTAAAGAAAAAGAGGGCGGTGGTAGCGGCTGTATTGTTAAATGTGGGCATAGCCTCGGCCCATTTGGTGAAATAGTCAACCGCCACAATGATATACTTATGGTTACCAGCGGATGGAGGTCGACACTCCATAAAGTCGATGGCCCATTTACAAAAGGGACCAGTTGTGACGACAGGATGGAGGGGAGCTGGGGGAGCTCGTGCCTTAGGGGCAAAATGCTGGCAATTGGGACAGTGTTTGACGGCCTCAATGCAATCACTAAAGAGGGAAGGCCAGAAATACCCAGCACGCATGACTTTTTGGGCGGTAGCAAGACCGGAGAGGTGGCCACCGCAAGCGCCGCTATGGCAGGCATTGAGGACCTGTTCAGCTTCAGCGTGTGTGAGACAACGACGAAGGACAATATCGATACCGCGACGATAGAGGTCGTCACCGATAAGAAGGTATTGGGGAGCTTGGTGTCAGATTCGTTGGCGAGCCTCACGATCAAGGTGGAGGGCGAACTTTTGGGTTCGCAAGTAAGTAAGAATATCGCCGTACCACGGATCGTCCGAAGTAATGGCGAATAAGTGTTCATCAGGAAAATCATCATTAACTGGAGGGTCCTGCGTTCCGGTAGGTAATTCAGAAATGAGTTCAGCGAGGGCTAATCCTTTCTTACTTTTTGGTGTGACAAATTCGAGGTCGAATTCCTGAAGGATAACGACCCAATGGACGTACTTCCCAGTGAGGATGCGGCGACTCAATAGGAAAGCCATGGGGTTGGAATTAGTCACAACCTTGGCGGAACACATGAGGATATAATGAAAAAGTTATTGGACTGAGAACACGACAGCCAACGCTAATTTTTCTTCGTGCGAGTAGGAAACAGGAGGCCCTACGAGGTTCTTACTGACGTAATAGATCACATGCTTGATACCGTTGTCATCTTCCTGGATTAGAACTACATCGACCGAATAGGTGGAAGCGGAGATGTACAGGATGAAGTCCCTATCAAAGTCAGGAGGGCGGATCAAGGGAGCGGATGTGAGAGCCTGCTTGAGGGCATCAAAAGACTCATGAGCATAGGTATCCCATACAAACGGGATGTTAGATCGGAGGAGTCTAAGGAACCCATGTGCGGTGGTGGCATAGTCAGGAACGAACTGGCAAAGAAAATTAGCTTTGCCTTGGAGACTCTGTAGCTGGCGTAAGGTACGAGGAATGGGGAGTTCAAGAATGGCTTGGAATTTTAAAGGGTCAAGAGTGATACCATCTTTGGACATGATGAAGCCTAGGAGACGGCCGACAGGACGCAGAAGACACATTTCAACGGGTTAAGGCAGATATTATACTTGCGACATCGGAGGAAGATGGTGCACAGATCGTGGAGGTGTTCCGCCCGATGTTTAGAACGCGCAGTGAGGTCGTCTAAATAAGCAAGGATAATGTGAGCTAAGTCATGGAAAAAATAAGACATGGCCCGTTGAAAAGTGGCGCCGACGTTTTTAAGGCCGAAAGGCATGACCCAGTAAGCGAAAGTTCCCCACAGACTGATGAACGCGGTTTTAAGTTGATCAACAGGACGGATAACAATTTGGTTGTATCCGGAGAAACCATCCATAAAGGATAGAACCTCATGCCCCACACATTCGTCAATGATTTGGTCAATGAATGCTGTGGGGAAGTTGTATTTGGGACAAGCTTTGTTCAAGTTGCGAAAGTCTATGCAGACACGGATGGTACCTTGTTTCTTGAGGACGGGAACTGGGTTGGACACCCAAGTGGTGTATTCAATGGCGTAAATGAAACCAGCCTGCTTGAGCTTATTGATTTCGACTTTGATAGCATCACGTCTAAAAGGATGAATGGGTCTCAACTTTTGACGGACTGGGTTGGCATCAGGCCATGTGTCGATATGGTGTTCGACAATGGCGGGATCAAGTCCGGGAATTTCAGAGTAGGACCAGGCGAAAATATCGCGGAATTCTTTGAAAAGCTTAGTGTAAGCTTCAATTTCTTCCAAGGTGCATTGGGCGCCCAAGGTGACATATTCGTCGATTCCCGGTTTGACCGAAATGTCAATTTTAATGGTAGGAGAGATATTGGCCATGTTTCCTTCTTCGAAAGCATTGGGTGTAGGGATGGGATTTTTGAACCAGTCGACTGCATGGGGGATGAAGTCTTTGGTATCCACAGCATATTGGTCATGGGACTGCTGTGGGAGGAATTATGCGCGATGGTGCATATCATCCCAGGGAAAGTCAGGGTGGGTCATGGCTTCCATAATGTCCTCATCCGACTGGAAGATGGGAAGACTGGAGGAAGGGGGATCACCTGATGATGTAGCAATACCTGACGGGTCATCTTGAGGAAAAGGGCTCATATGGGCAACGTCGTCAGATCCAAGGTCTACTGAGGTGGAGCTGAGAGTGTCCGCAGGTAGGAGGGTAGACGAATCATCTCTCAAGGATGACGATAGGTAAAAGATGGTGGACGAAGGCTCTGTTGTTTCAACGGCTGGAGGGGGAATATGAGTGGGAGTAGGGAGATACTCTGGTCCTACTGGGGTAGAACTCGCAACCAAGTGAGAAGTTATCTTGTCGTGTGTAGCCTTGAATTGGCAGTACGTGGCTAAGGAGGAAGGATACTCGTCAAGGCGGGGACAAAGGTGGGTGTAATGGCCATGGAAATCGCACAAAGCACAAGGGTGATTTGTGCGCAAGGTTTTGAGTTTCGGGATAGAATCAGGGATAGTGACGTAGAATTCAGGGAGATCAGATTCTGGAAACATCTCATTGACCAGGGCCTTGAGATGTGGCAACTTAGGGCACGTATGGGTGGCGTGACCGACAATATCGCACAAAGCGCACTGGATAGCGCACTTTGGCGGTCGAGGAGGGGTAGGGTTTGTTAGGGCGGTGTGGTCCTTATTGGCTTTTATGGGAGCTTCGCCCCCTTTTCCCGATACGGTCGCAATAGGAGATGGTGCTGGCGAAGTTGTGTGAGGTACCGTAGTAGCAAGAGAAGTGGTGGGGACCGGTTGAACCGGGGTCAAAGCAAGGTATGGTTTGGGGTGACCGGGTGGGGTAGTGGCGGGAGGGTCAAGGTACCAGACAAGTATACCCAGGGTCAGGTTGGGGAGAGAGAGGGTAGCCATAACAGGTACTGAGTACACTCCAGGGGGTGGAATGAGTAACGGTATCTGACCAGAGGGGTAATGGCTGGGCGGAACAGCACCGAGGTGGCTAAGGCCTGGATGAACCGATCCAGAAGGATAGAGGGGTTCATGGAGACTAGTTGTAGAAGAGGGGCCAGAAGGAGGATGTCTGGCTGGCTGAGATGAATGGCTAGGAGCGGGTTGTGGTGGGCGAGGTTGAGGTTGAGGTTGCTGACTAACCATAGTGGGCGGCGTAAGGGCTTCCCGAGACGATTGCATCATGCAAACATTCAATAAGCTGGGATCAGAGATAGGAGGAGGAGGGAGACCAGGGAAAGTTCCAAGCAAAGAGGAGTCTTTGTAGATGGGGGAGAGACACTGGTCAAGGAATCGACGGTTTGCTTATTGGCTACAGAAGAGATGGTCGTCTCAGGGGAGGTCTGAGACTTTGGCTCATGATAAGTCAACTGGTCAATGGTGACTATCTTTCCATTGTGAGGAAAAGACATCTTGCGAAAAACCGCGGATGGGACAGCAGACATGGCATAGGTGTAGCTTCGCCCCAAGAGAATGTTGTAGTCTAGAGGGGCGTCGATGACTTCGACGTCAACGCAAACAGTCTTACCCGCAAGAGTGATAGGACAATTACGGAAGAGGCCAATGGGCTGGGAGGCGTGGCCATCCCACGCTCGAAGGATGATCGTGGAAGGGGCTAATTCCGGAGATCCGAGTTGCTTCCAAACCGAAGTGGACATCACACAGGTGGATGCCCCCTCATCAATTATACACCGAGAAATGTTAGCGTTCCGGATTTTGACTGGGATTTGGAAGGCTACTGAAGCAGGAAGAGGAGGATGTTCTGATTGATGGGCGTAAAAAACAATCATTTGGTCATCGGCAAGATCTACAGCGCCCACGGCAGATAGCAGAGCCTTCTTTTGGGAAGGGCACGATTGGAGGAGTTCCAATGTGGAAATGGCAGCAGGAGACTGCACCAAATCATCTACTACGCTATACGAATGAGCAGCTCGACCAGGAGCAGCATTTCGGCGTAATGGTCCTTTAGGAATCTTGGTATGAACCTCAACTTTGGGTTGAGGGATATGTAACGGACCATTGGATGTCGAAAGAGGCTCGGTAGAACCTGAAGAAGGGGACTCGAAGGCCGCCTGAGCGGGAGGCTTGGGGTACTAGCGAGACCAAGTTTGGAGATTAAGGTCGACGGTTGGGGATGAATCAGAGTTCATCATGAGGATCTAGTAATCGGAGGAACCAGAAGGGGAAGGTTGAGTGGCGACCTGTCCGTCAGGTGGTTGGGTAGCCATGAATCCTTGCTGGGGGAAAGGATCGGTAAACACAACCGGTTGAGTAGTGGCCACATTAGGGGGAGCATGAAGGGAGGCATGTTGTCCTCGCAATGTGGCTTGAGACTCCCACATCTGCTGCATCTGTGGTAGAAGGGGACAATCGTGAGTGTAATGACCGTAAACACCGCAACACGAACAAGGCTTATTTGTGCGAATAGGCCTGTCCTGCTTGGGCTGAGTGCCCTGTTGCTGGTTAGTAGTGTTAAGGTCAGTACCTTGAGGATTGGGTCCATGAGTACCAGGGGCAGATTGATTTTGGTTTCCTCTCCACCTTCTTTGAGAGGAAGGAGGATTAGTCGCGCCCTGCTGTGCAAATACTTGCCCTAGAGGGGGCTGTAGGTGCTGTTGTGGGGGTGGAGGAGGCAAGGGAGGTGGAAGAGCATATGCTGGAGGAGCTGGTGCACCAGGCTGCGGATA
This sequence comes from Pinus albicaulis, assembly GCA_034641835.2. Classification (NCBI taxonomy): domain Eukaryota; kingdom Viridiplantae; phylum Streptophyta; class Pinopsida; order Pinales; family Pinaceae; genus Pinus; species Pinus albicaulis. Next base: position 3,805 of record JAXQQM020091522.1, on the reverse strand, counting down.
AGGATAATGGTTAGGTTGGGCAACATTGAGGTAATTAGGAGGTTGGGCAAAAGGATGAGGCATGCCGTATCCTGGATACATGCTACCTGGAGGGGGAAAAGTGCTAGAGGTGTTGGCCCCTCCCAGAGGGAGACCATAGCCCATAGGAGGTTAAGCATATGGATGAGAAAGGTCTCCAACGATACCATCGGTGGAATGAGATGCCCCTGGGGCGTTAGCGCCACCGAGCCTGGGGAGGTCAGGAAGGACGGTATAAACATAACCAGACTGAGCGTATATTAGGTCATATTTCAAGGCTACTTGGAGGGTGGCTTCTTCGGTTTGAGGGAAATGGGAGGCGACATCTTTGCCAATGGGAGGTAAGAGAGTGCGAAGGAACCAGTCCATATAAACCCGATCTTCGAAGGGGGGAGCTCGACATAAGCTTCGTCGTCTTCGCCATTCCTGGACATGAGTGGAAAGGTGGGTCGAAGAGGTTTGCTTGAAAGAAGTCAAAAGCTCTGTACCAGTATCGTATCGGAGAGGGAGCTGGAAATAGGATAAAAAGGCTTGGGAAATGGTCGCAAAGGTGGTATGGGAGGAGATGGCTTGGTCAACATACCATTTAGAAGCTTCGCCGGTAAGCGTGCATTGGAACAACCGAAGATGGATGGAATCATCGGTAATGGAATTGGAGGAACACCACATGTGGAAAGATCGGACATGGTTGGTTGGATCTTCTCCAACTAGGCCTTCGAACTTAGGGATGTCGGAGGGGAGCTTGGTTGGCATAGCAGGCCAACCAACATCGTGGCAGATAGGGTCATTGATCAACTAATTGAAATCGGGGAGGCTGAGGCCTGCCATGTAAGGGAGCAAAGGTGCAGCCGAGGTAGTTCTTGTGGTGGTTCCGCTAGTAGTAGTCCTGGCATTAGCGCCGAGATTACCGCTAGCATTAGGCCCTGGACCAAACATAGTGAAGGTACAGGGGGAGAACCAGAAGTAAAACGAGAACCCAATGAACCAGAAGAGGAGTTGGAATGCGGACTCGGAGGAGGACTGGCTCGACGACGGCGGGATGGAGCTGGTCGACCGACCGGAAACTGAGGGTGAAGGCCAAGAAGTCTCCGGGAGGCACGCCTTGGGGGCGCAATGATGACAACACAAATACGGCATGAGGGGAAGAAGAACGACCGACAAGGGCAGGGAGGTGCAGAATCAAGTGGTTACAATGTCGAAACAAGGGCAGAAAGGTGCAGTGTCAATTGATTTTAAAGTCTTTGCCTGGTGGTGTAAACCAGGCTCTTCTTCGCTTAGGGTGAGTGTGTGGCGTGCGTTAATTTTAATTTTTAAACCATTTTCGTTTTGAGAGCAAGAGAAAAAGTGTGATGCGTAACTGAAAATAATGCTGCAAAAATAGTATATAATGCTGAAATAACAGAAAATTAATAGCTACTAGTGCATCGATTCAACCCAAAAGGCGGGTCTCTCAAAACTAATCTAAAAGAGGGAAAAAATCTAGTCAGAACACACTAAAAAGAGGCCAATAGATCTAGGGTCGAAAGGGACATGGATCTAGAGGAGAAAGCTGCTGAAAAGAGGTGTAGATCATAGCCAAGAGGCAGAGGCAAGGTGGCTGGAAAAAAGGAGGAAATCAACAAAAAGAAGAAAGGACAGGGAGGAGGTCCTAAAAGGAGGTCCAAACAAAAATACAAGGGGTGGTTTGAAAGGAAGAAGAGCTGATTTAAAGGGATCTGAGAATGAGGTATCAGATCTGAAAAAAGGGGAGGCTGAAACTCTGAAAAATCAGACACCTGAAACAGCTAAAACTCTTCCACCAAAAGTGGAGGGTACTAAAGCCCTAGGGGGCTAGGTTCCCACTTAGATGAGCAAAACAGATCAGAAACAGGTCCAAACGGGCGGAGACAGAGGCTGGAAAACCCTGACAGAAGCTTCAGCAAAACCCAGAAAAATTGCAGAAAAACAGCAGAAAAAAGCACAGGTCGCAGGTTCTGACCTGTTTTCCTATTCAGGTCGCAGAAAAGGGGCTGAAAAGTGTGACCTGGAGTCCAGGTCGCATTTTTTGGGCTGAAAAGTGCGACCTCCAACTCCGGTTGTCTCGGCGGCAGATTTGTGGAAAATTTGTCGTCTCAGTTGCAGCTAATGTCTGTCACCTGCGCAATAGGGCCAAAAACACGCAGAATTTAGAAATTTTAATGTTTTAGAGTTTTATAGGTGAAAAACAACATGAAAATAGGAAAAACAAAAAGCTGAAAAGAAACCCTAGGGTCTGAAGTAGCTGGATATGCAGGAATATGAAAAACGACAACGGTCGTAATTGAAAACCCGTGTGGAGTCGCCAATTGTTAGTATGAATCTTTTGTCGAAGTGTACGAAAAAAGACCACTTTAGCTACACATAACTTATAGCCCTAACATCAAATATGGCTGCCAATATCTTCAGATCTGTAGTTAGTTGATCAAGACAAGTGCTGCAAAAAACCAGATCTATGCATAGAAAGACATTAAGTAGTAAAATCAAGAGTTTGCTCCATACATCCAATAGACAAGACAAGAACAATGTTTTTTGAAAGAATTTTTGTATTAAGGGCACCTGGGAGGAAAACAAGAAGGTGTATCCAATTCTCCTCAATGGGATGGGTTCTTGGAAGTCCTCAGCACTTCAGATCTAGAATCTCTCTTTCTTGTTGGTGTAGAAAACCCAGACAAAGATAGAACTCAAAGGGAGCTCACACAACAAATAATGAAGAATGTGACCAAGTGTATAGATCCAGAGTGATCTAATAGGCGGCAAAGGTGAAGAATGGTAGGAAAAACCCTCCTGTTTATAACAAAATATTGGGTCATTCTAGATCTTGGTGCATGATTAAAATAACATTAACCAAGTCTAGATCCACCTTTTATGGAATATTTTATTATATTTTTTGGAGGGAAAAGGTATTTGACTTAGGTCAAATCCCTTTATTTGTAAGTAATAAATAAATAAATGATTTATTTATCATTTTAAGGAAGTGGTTGGATGATAATCAAATAAATAATGATTTATTTAATTATTTATGGGTGATTTAGTCATATTTAACAGGGAATATTATTTAAATAAGATTTAAACAATTATTCCTAGAAAATAATAAGATAAATAACGATTTATCTAATTAATTTCTTTGTTTTGGGTTAAACATGACCAGGAAAATCAAACAAATATGGGTTTGTTTAATATTTCCTTTTGGGGTTTCTATTTGACCATAAACATCTGTAAAAATGTGTTTTGTTAAGTTATTTTACATAGTGAAAGCAATTTTACTTAGGGTAAATTGGTCTTACGTGGTGTACTTGGGTCCATCTAATGATAGTAGGTTAGATGACCAAGAAGTAATTGTAACAATGAACATGATAGTGCGCAGTTGAGATTACGATAGGAAAGACACTACATCCATCTCTGTTTGATGGACATGATTTGTAGATTTGATTTCAAGATTTAGATAGTCTTAAATTTACTTTTTTTATATATTATCTAGATGCCTTGTATAAATATATATATATATATATATATATATATATATATATATATATATATATATATATATATATATATAACTTGATACTTTTAAGATCTACAATTTTTGAACATATTTTATTATAGTGTTAATATAATTTGTTTTGTTCCAAAACGTTAAGTTTTGGATGGTTTTAGTACTTTTGGCATGTGTGTGAAGTAATGTTGTTATATAATTTGTTTGGTTTTTAAAACTTTTAAGTTTTGGATAATTGAACTACTAGTATTGTTGTCATCTATAAATTAATGTTTT
>JAXQQM020067145.1:0-69634 GCA_034641835.2 Pinus albicaulis | reverse complement strand
AAGCAGAGAACTTTTTCCCATGTACGGCTGTAGACATGAATCTCAAGTCCAAGGAACTTTCATCATCATTCACCACAAAATTAAGCTTCACATTGTACATTGGGAAAAATTTAAAAATATATCAATAGATCATAATATTTACATTTACATACCTGCTTCAATTTCTGCTTGAGGTTGATTTTCTTCTTCAATATTTTGAGGAATATCTCTGTCTGTTTACATCAAACAAAATATTTTTCAAACTAGTTTCTCAAATAAAAATTAAGCGTTAAATTTTACATTAGGAAAATTTTAAATATATATCAATAGAGCATGTAATATTTACATTTACATACCTGCTTCAATTTCTGCTTGAGGTTGATTTTCCTCTTCAATATTTGAGAGAGCTTCTAAATTTCTTTTGCGATATTGTCTCGTCTCTTCTCTATGTTCCTCGGGCTTTCTTTTTCGATCATATTTTCTCACACAAGTTCTTCGATTTCCCATGATAATAGGGTATGAGGTTCAAAAAATTTCCTTTAAAAAATTAGACAATAACTCAATTACAAACCATATCACAAAAGATTTAATTTAAAAAAAATCTTTTCTAAAAAATACGTAATCCAATCCAAAACACGTACATATCTCTAAGAAAAATCACACCGCCTCCAAGAAATGTCTTCCAAAAAAATTCTTTAAATCTTAAAATGTAAAGAAAAATTTTTGAACAAAAAGCTCAAAAGATTTATTTCAACACAAAACACGTACATACCTCAAAGAAAAATCACGTCGCCTCCAAAAATGTCTTCCAAAAAAGTTTTTTAAATTCAAACTTTGAACCTCCAAGAAAAATCACGCCGCCTCCAGAAAATGTCTTCCAAAAATTTTTTTTGACTCCAAACTTTGAAGAAAAATTTTTGAATTCAAACCAAGTTGTAAGATGAAATGAAGTGCGAAATGTGCGAAAATTGTGAATCATTTCGCGGCAATTTATATTGACCGCGAAATATGTGTTTTGTAGGGGGCTCCACAAAAAATTCCGGCCGACGGAAAATTACACAATAGTTCGACCGAACTTTTGATAATAAGTTCGGCCGAACTATTAAGCCGTTAGTTTTAGCGGCCTGTAAGCGGAAAACATAGTTCGGCCGAACTATCGCTAATAGTTCGGCCGAACTATCGCTAATAGTTCGGCCGAACTATCGCGTCACTGATTACGCAGAGCCAAGCTCTGAAAACGGTTCTGCAACTTTGGACTGATTAAACTCCATGAAAACTTGTTAATTAACTGTCGGAACCAAGACAAGCATTTTCATAATTGAATCTACTTTCAGGAAATATAAATTTTATGGAATTTCGTAAACGTTTATTAATTTTAATTATTTTTCTAATAAAATGAGTGCAAACAATTTTTGAGGGTCATCGTGATTCAATGAAATCAAAATTTTGTATCTCCCAAAATACATTGTAAAAAAAATTTAAAAAATTATGGGGCATTACATTGGTCCGTTGACTGTAATGGGTAGCTTTTAGATTTTTAGTTTATAACTTGTATGTTAAGAAATTTGTTGCCACACGAAACATATAAAAAATACGCAGTTTTTCGTATTAGACCAGTTCAAAAAATTCTAGTAATTATGATATGCATTCATTGGCTTTGTAAATATGACGAAACCAAAGTAGACTCTGTCTAGATTGTTGTAACACATTTTGTTTTTTCAAAAACAAGAATTTTCAATGAATACAACGTTGCCACATAACATGACTACTTATGAATTCTTTGATTGTTAAGAAACACACACTCAAAGAAACGCTAAGTTGACATATCAAATCCGCATAAAAAAATTTCAAAAAATAAGTAACAGAAAGCTAACAAAATTTCTCACAACTTTTATTTTTACCGCAAAATGAAATTCTACACGGAAAAATTGTTATAGTTTGCAGAAAGTTGAAGAACCCAAAAAAATGAAAATTTTTTCTCAAAAAAGGGCAAAAAGTGTAACCCAGCTTCACATTTTCACCCTTAAATACAAAGTATATCGCAAAAATTACATTGAGACTAATTACAGTTCGTTGTTGAGTGGCTCTAAGAGCGAAGAATAAAAAAGTAACCCCACAACCCCTAGAGGTGCATTGCAGTAAAGAGTTGAGAATAATCAGGGCACCTATGGGATTCCCCATCCTGCAACACCCCTCACCCTCCATCCCACTCCCTACACTCCACCTCCACCTCCACCTCCCCCAGGAAACATGGCTAATTATATCAAGCTACCAGTCTTTAGAGGACTTTGATTAGAGGATCTTGAGAAATTTTGGTTTGTAGCTGAAGCAATATGGAAAATAAGACAGACCACGGACGAAGATATCAAGAAGGTGCAGATTGTCATCATGTAGGAGGAGAGAGCACTGACATGGTATATAAAGTATTATACGATGAATCAAGGCACTTCGTTGGATGATACAAAGAAAACACTAACTGCGGAGTTTAAGAATCCAAAATCGTAGTCACGGTGTATTACAAAACTAAAGGAGATTAAGCAATTAGTAACTGATTTTGTTTTGGAATTAGATCAAAGGTTCACAATGTTAATGGGTCAAGTAAGCTTTACAATCCCTGAAGAACAACATAAGGAGTGGTTTATAGTTGCATTATTTCCACATATCAGGGTACCTTTGACACAACATAAGATATCAATACAGGCTGAAGCTCTAGAAATTGCAATGAAGCTGGAAGCTTTGCCGGTGGGCGATACTCATTCAGGAGTATAACAGATTTAGAACCAACTAGCAACAGTGCATTTGGGTCTACAAGATTTGAAGAAGGGTCGAAATCGCATGGAAGAATGATATTTGTTGCAGAAACATGTGCAGACCCCAAAACAACTATTTGTAACTTCTGTAGTTCGATGGAGCATGATGAGAAGAACAGTCGTAGTTATGATTTGATGATAGAAAAAAGTGCAGGTGCTTATAGAATGAAAGTTGAGGGAAGTGCACATGAGGATTAAGGTCAGCATGCCAGCTGACGAGGATTCCTAGGACGAGGACGAGGAGGCGTTAGTCGAGGGCGTTTCCAGATTATTTGTTACAACTGCGGCGAAGCATGACACTTCAAGCAAGATTGTCAAAATTCTACCTCCACCTGTAAGTGCTATAAAGATTTTGATCATGTGATAGAAGATTTTCCAGTCCTTATGAAAAATATGCAAGAGAAAAGAAACCAGCAGCCTACATAGAATTCGTAAATGGTGACCGATGAACCAAGGGAAGATGACCCATGCATTAACATAGTCATCCGAAGTGGCACAACGACAAGAGGTGATATAACCGAAGGTAAGAAGCTAATGGAAGACACATGGGTTAGGAAGAATGCAGAAATAACCCTTGGGTTCAATATTCAGGTTGAAAAAGAAGCATTCCTGGCACCAAAGCGAATTTTCATGGATCCGAGAGCTTTGACCTCTAGTGTGCAACCACATTATAAGTTGATACCAAAGAAGGACAACGACGAGGTAACTACTCAGCTAAAATAATTTGATCTGACATGTATGGAGTTGTTGCAAGATCAAAAGGTTGTTCAAGGACTCTAGGAGTTGATAGAATCCTGCGTTGTTAAAGAAGAACCGTGAAATGAGCCGCGTGCAGTTAACAAGTTGAATCAACATAAGAAGAGAACGGGAAGGGAGATGAGACTGACTGCGCATATCAGATAATATGGCATGGATCACGTAATCCTGGATTTAGGTCTTTATGCCAATGTATTGCCTAAGAAAACTTGGCAGCAAATGGGAAAGTCGAGGTTGCAATGGTTACCGATGCAGTTGAGAATGACCAACCAACAGAAGATCATCCCTATGGGAAGGCTATCTGGAGTTGTAGTAGATATTGGAGGAGTGTGCGTTGTTGCAGATTTCAAAGTAATTGAGATTGTATATGATAGCAATACATATGCGACGCTGCTTGGATTGGATTGGGCTTTCTATAGTGATGTGATAATCAATCTAAAAAGGGGACAACTGGTTCTTGAAAATGGTGATCTGTGGGTCATTGTTCCCTTAGACCCATCAGAAGGAGTGCGGTATACAGAGCCTATCTGTGATGAGTACTGCGATGCCGAAATTAACAATATCTACAAGATAACAGCTAAGGAGGAAGATTTGATTAATCCCACTAAAGATGGAAGGCTAAGTTGGGAGCAGGATAGTTCCTATATATCAAAATATGATGAAGAATTGGAAAATTGGCAAAACAGGTTGCATGAAGTCTCTACAAGACGATGTAACATAATTACAAGGTCACTTCGTTGCATAACTTCAGAGGTCTGTAATTTGTCTTATTGTGATGGGATAGGAGATGTCAGTATTTTTCTTGATGACTTTGAAAAATAAGTTTCGAAAGAACAAAGGTTACAAGCATTAGATGTATCCCTTAGATCTACACTTGCTAGATGGTGGGGTACTCATAAAGAAAATATCAGAGGTTGGAAAGAGTATCGTAGATTGATGAAGATTAGTTTTGGCCAATTAAATACAATAATTGAAGTAAAATATGATGGAAAAGATGATCCTAGGAGGCATATGTCTCGTTGTAAATATTTTTTGGGAGAAAATCCAGAGCAAGAATGGGTACATATATTTTTTCATATATTGGACATGATACCTATGAACTGGTATCTTGAGACATAACTGCACCATGGAACGAAAAGTTGGACAGATTTGGTTGAAGGGTTCCTCCTGACATTTAGCTTTGAGGATGACTATCAATGCATTGATGAAATCCTTCAATAAGTCAGAGTAGGTATTTTTAAGACTAAAACTGCGCTAACTTGGATACAACCTAATTGGGCTATGTAGTTGCAGCACACTCAAATGTTATAATGTAACAACGAAAGAGGTGGATGAGGATCTGCACAATATTGATATCCCATAATCAGAAGGACATCATGAAGTTGCTGGACCAGAGCCTGAAATCCAAAACATAATGCAGTCCTTGAAGACAAAGAAGATGAATATTGGATTAGAAGAAGAGCCAAAATTTGCACTGATTGGAGATTATTGGGACGAAGACACAGTTAGCAAAGTTGCAGAGCTACTACATGAGTATCAAGACCTCTTCCCCACAAAGTTTTCTGAGTTGAAAGATATAGTAGGAGACCTAGGAGTTATGAGGATTACTCTAAATCCAACTATAACGCTAGTAAAGAAAAGGCCCTATCGACTGAACCCAAAATACAAGGAAAAAGTAAAGGCGGAGCCAGAAAAGATGATCAAGGTAGGGATCATCGAACTGGTCAAAGAATATGAATGGGTAAGTCCTATGGTAGTTCAGGAAAATAATACAAAGGGTGAGATCAGAATATGTGTGGACCTAATGAAATTGAATGATGCATGTGTGCATGACCCCTTTCCCACACCATTCACCGACGAAGTGCTGGAAAATGTAGGAGGACATGAGGCTTATTCTTTCACAAATGGTTTTTTGGGTTACCATTAGATCAGAATTGCGGCAGAAGATATACATAAGACATTTTTTTCCATTGAGTGGGGTTGTTACCAATAAATCGTGATGCCTTTTGGTTTGAAGAATGATCTTGCCATATTTTCTAGAGCTGTAGTCGCAACTTTCAAGGAGTATATACACAAATTTTTGGAGGTTTACTTTGATGATTGGATTATTTTTGGGTTGCTGAAGAAGCATGTTTCAAGCTTGAGATTGGTGTTGGATACCTGTAGACAGTATCAGATATCACTAAATTCGAAGAATTGCATCTTTTATGTACCTTTTGGTATACTATTGGGGCATGTTGTTCGTAGACATGGATTGATGGTAGACCCTACGAAGATAGATGCTATTGTGAACTTGGAACCACCTAAAATAGTGAAACAACTGCGCACAACATTGGGACATATTAGCTACAATAGGAGTTTATAAAGTCATATGCGCCGATAACTACGCCGATGGAGAAGATACTGAAGAAATATGTTACTTTTTGCTCGGATGAAGAATGCCAAAAGAGCCTCGACATCCTGAAGGAAAATATGGTAACTATTCCTATTCTAGTTTTCCCGGACTAGAATAAGGAATTTCATGTACACTATGATGCCTCTTGCATAGCATTGGGTGCATTATTGGCACAACCAGGAGAAGGAGATATTGATCACCCCATAGATTTTGCAAGCAGAAAATGTCAAGGTAGAGAAGTGATATTCTATGACATAAAGAGAGGGGTTGGATATGGTGTATGTGTTACAAAATTTCATGCATTCTTTGTTGGGAGCACACTTCAAGATGTTCATTGATCACTATGCACCGAAGTATTTGGTGAATAAGCATGTTTAAGGAGGAAAGATGTGTCGGTGGTTGTTATTGTTTCAGGAGTATGACTTTGAAGTTATAGTCAAGCCAAGGAGATTGAACGTTGGACCGGATCAACTGTCATAGATAGAGATAGGCGAAGAACCCACGAGCATTGAGGAGAACCTGCCTGATGCACAACTATTCACAATTATGGTTACAGATGATCACTTCACGAATATTATTCAATTTTTGGCTACAATAATGACGTGCGCGGAGTACACTACGCAGCATAAGAAGGATTTGGTAGTCAAGGAAACTAATTTTTCATTAATTGCATGAATTTTTTGTAAGATGGGACCAGATGAAATAATGTGCAAATATATATTTGAGCATGAAAGGCAACATATATTGGCAGAAGCTCATGTAGGAGTTACAGGAGGCCATTATGCAGGGAAGACCACTACACAAAAGACTTTGAGAGTTGGATTATGGTGACCCACAATGCATAAGGATGCAAAGGAGTATTGTAGATCTTGTGATGCATGCCAAAGAACCAGAAGACCTTCCATAAGGGATGAAATTCCCTTGAATCCAAAAGTAACGTTGCAGACATTTGATAAGTGGGCGATTGAATTTGTTTGACCTATCAATCCACCAGGGAAGAATACTGGAGCAAGGTATATCATCATTGTAACATATTATTTGATGAGGTGGGTCGAGGAAAATCCGATGAAGGATTGCAGCGCGGATACCACCGTGAAGTTCATATTTGAGTATATTTTGTCCAAATTATAGGTGTCCAAAGATCTTGATGAGTGACAGGGGTTCACATTTCTTGCATAAGGCTATTGAGGCACTGACGAAAGAATTTCAAGTATACCATCAAAAGAGTACACTATATCATCCATAAGCAAATGGGGTAGTCGAAGCTTTCAATGAGATTCTAGAGAATTCACTCACAAAGGTATGCAATGTGAACAGAAATGACTGGCATATGATAATTCTAGCGCTGTTATGGGCATACATGACAACATGCAAGAAACCAACAAGAAAAACACCTTCTAGGTTGTTCTATGTTCAAGAAGCATTCATGCCTATCGAGTATATAGTGCCCAGTTTGATAATTGAAGCATTCACAGACATGGCAGACCACGACACAATGGAAGAAAGGATGGACCAATTTCTCGCTTTGGAGGAAGATAGGTTCATTGTCGTTTATCATCAGCAAGTGAAGAAAGAAAAGGAAAAAGCCTGACATTACATGCATATCAAGTATAAAACATTCAAGGAGGGAGACCTTGTACTATTGTATGATAACAAGTTCATGAAGTTCCCATGAAATTTCCAAACACATTGGTTGGGGTCATATATCATCAAGAACGTCTCTAAGGGAGGCACATTTCAACTTGCAAAATTGGATGGTCAGTTGATGCCAGGACGAGTGAATGGAAGCAGATTGAAGATATGAAAGGATGGTTGTGTCCCTAGAATTTCACACTTGCTATATGAAAGGAGGAAAGTATTAGTGTCACATGCATTTGAAAGTGGCCACGAGACTATAAATTACTCTGTCGAAGATGGACTTCGCTAAATATGGATTAATGTGCAAAACTCAGGAAGATGTCGAAGTCTGAGGGAACTGCAATGAGGGAGGAATTGTTGCAACGTAAGAGAGGATACATCGAATTCTACCAGAAATATGACCTTTGGAAGCAAAAAAATTGATTTGACAGGGAATTTTCTGTTAAAAGGAGCGAGGGAAACACATTTATTGGGCATAGATGGGAAAATATTCTGCCAGATCCACATTAATGAGATGAATATGAAGAAAATCATGGGGTCTCAAATTCAAATTTCTTATAAATATCACGTCCCACTCCACATTTGGCCACTTTTCTTTGTAAGATTTAGAATTGTGAAATTGCGCCTAAGTGTGACTAGAGAGTTGAGCTGTATGTCTGAGAAGAGTTTTGAAGATATTTCTAGGGAGTTTCTCAGGAGAGGATTAGCAAGAATCATGACCGCTACACCACCACAGAGCATGATAGGTCTGAGATCGCCAAGGAAATAATCGTCTGCAGGAGAAGTAATGCATCTTAAGCAAAAGAAGTTTAAAAGACCAGTTGCATCACTTGGTATTAGAAAGTCCCGAAGGTAGAAAATAACCAAGGAACAAAGGTCTAAGAAGTGGTTAGACAAGTGAAAGAAACCTATGGAGGTCCAGGATAGCAACGAAGAGGAGATTGCAGTAGACATTCCAAAGGATATTGTAGCGGAAGAAGTAGAGCCTATTTCTAGGTTGTCGCCATCTGTAACACCCAGGAAGCCACGTGCAAAGTCAGTGAAGGAACCTGATGCTGCAAATTTCAGTCTATTCACACTACTGTTGTCTGATTTTGTCATGCATGCAGTCATGGTATGTGTAGTGATGTGGTCATGCATTGATGACTGGACTCTAACTAGAATGACTTTTACGTGTTGATACACCTATGTGTTATATGTATATATGCTGATATGATTATATCTATACATGTATTACACTAATTGGTTGATCTTGTAGATGAGATATCCTCCCCGAATTATGCTAAGGTACATTGGTTTATTGTGATTTGGTTTAGCTGACGTAGTACGCATTACAGGAAATAAATCAAAGATGAATAAAATGATGGTAGACTACAAAGATTCTCCCTATGAATAAGATGAGCAGCATGGTGTCAAGCACTCTTCTAAATTGGAAGACACACTGATAAATTTAAATGAAATATAAGGAGTTGCAAAGAAGACAATGATAGACTCATACAGGCACAGGAAAAGCAAGCAGAGCGTGTTAATGCACTAATTCTTCAAAGTTTGTCAAATTTACAGAAATATGGACCACTTCGAATCAACTATGGACAAGAGGATGGGACTAATGGGGCATATGGAAATCAGTCTCCTGGTGGTCACAGGTTGGATAGAGATGACACGATCAGAGATGGAAGGTTCTTGGACACTCCAGATAGGAGAGGTGACAGACACGGGTATCATTCTAGTTATGGTTTTGACATGCATCATGATCGTCATCATTATCATCCTTGTAGGAGGAGCGACAGGGGCGATTTTTTGGATGGGTTTAAGAAGGAAAAACCACCTAAATTTGATGGAGAGATGAAGAAACCACAGGATGCAGAGGCATGGTTTCTTGGTATGAATAATTTTTCCAGGTTGCATGATTACTCAGAAAACATGAAATCCAGAAGAATTACATTCAACCTCAGAGGTAGAGCATATATTTTGTGGGAATATGCGAAGAAATTCAGATATATTTATGAGGAGGAGCTGACTTGGAGTGAGTTCTAGAGGCTATTCTGGAATAAGTATCTATCAGAGAGATACTAAGATGACAAGGAAAAAGTGTTTTATGAGCTGAAGATGGGTTCCATGATAGATGATTTGTATACTACCAAGTTCTTGGAGTTATTGAGATATGTGCCTTACCTCAAGGAGGAGAAGGTCAAGATTCATAGATTCATCAATGGGTTGTCGATAACATTCAGAGACAAGATTGATTTTGATGAGCCTAGATCATTAGAGGAGGCCATCAGGAAACTAAATGATTGTTATGAGTAATCGAAATGTAGATATGAGACTAAGAATGATTGGAGACAAGAAAAAAAAGTTAAATGAGACAAGAAATGAGCAAGAAATCAGGAGATAGGTAACAAAGAGAATGTGGCACCACCTAAGAAGTTCAATACATCTGGAAGAGGACAGGGACTTCAGTTTGAGGAGAAGAAAAAAAATGAAAATAGGGAGCCCCTGTGGTGTTGGACTTGTGGAGGAGATCATCGTAGGCGAGATTGACCAAAACATCAGGGTGGTACACCATAGATCTATAATGCGAATGAGGCATAGAAAATGGGATATGTTGGACATAATATTCTGAGGATCTATGCAGCGCTGGACAATAGGCAGGAAGACCAACAAGCATCTATCATTGAGATGGAAGGTAAGATTTGTGATCAAGTTGTTTCTATTTTGATTGACCCTGAATCTAATTATAGTTATGTTAGTCTCGACCTGGTGGATAAGTGTGGTTTGAAATGAGAAGTGCATGCAGAGTCTTGGTTGGTGGAGTTGGATACAAGTACAAAGAAAAGAGTTCATCACTGGGTAATATCTTGTGCATTTGAGTTGAATGGCATGTCTACGACATTTCACTTGAACATATTACCGTTAGGATCATACAATATGCTATTGGGTATGGATTGGCTATATATTCACAGGACCAAGATATATTGTTATGACAAGGCCAATGAATGCTTGGATAAAAATGGTGAACCAAGAGTCTTATAGGGTAAGAAGAAAGAAACACTGATAATAATGGTGGCAACTATGGAGGCAAAGCGCGGTCACAGGAAAGGGTGTGTGTTTTTTGCAGTGCAGATTTCTAGTGAAAAAGGCAAGGAAGTTTAGGATGAAAATGTTTTGAGTAGGTACCCAGTTCTATAACAGTTTCAAGATGTATTTCCCTCATATATTTCAGAGTTTCCACCTCACAGGGAAGTAGAATTTTCTAATGAGTTGGTACTAGGGGTAGCGACAACATCTAAGGCACCTTACAGGATGAGCACACAAGAGTTGGTAGAGTTGAACTTGGAGTTGAAGTAAATACTGGACAAGGGATACATTAGGCCAAGTGTATCTCCATGGGGCGCACCAGTATTGTTTGTGAAGAAGAAATATGGTACTCTTAGACTATGCATTGATTACATGAATTTGGACAAACTGACCATCAAGAATAGGTATCTATTGCTGAGGATTGATGACTTGTTTGATCAGATGAAAGGAGCAGTGGTGTTCTCAAAGATTGATATGAGATCGGGATATCATTAGGTACGCATAAAAGAGGATGACATTCATGAGAAAACCTTCCAAACTAGGTATAGGCATTATGAGTTTGTTGTAGTTCCAACTCCATTTCGGTTTGACTAATGCTCCAGCTACATTTATGTGCTTGATAAATAGTGTGTTGTCCTTATCTGGACAAGTTCGTTATGGTGTTCATTGCTGATATACTAGTATATTTTAAAAATGAGGAAGACCATGTTGAACATTCAACAACAATGTTGAGATTGCTAACAGAGCATCGGTTGTATGATAAGCTTAGAAAACACAATTTCTTTCAAACTGAGGTATATTAATTAGGACATGTTGTTTCCAAGGAGGCAATTGCAGTAGATCCAGAAAAGATAAGGGCCATCACGGAGTGGGTATCTCCTATGAATGTGGATGAGGTGAGATCCTTCATGGGATTGGAAGGTTATTACAGGAGGTTCATCAGAAATTTCTCACAGATTGTTGATCCTATTACATCATTGTAGAGAAAAGGTAAAAAATTTTAATGGACACAGGAGTGTGAGGCCACTTTTGAGCATCTTAAGCAGTTGTTGACACATGCTCCAATGTTAAAGATTGCATATCCGAAAAAATATTTTATGGTATGTACATATGCTTAAAATAGAGGACTTGGTGGAGTTCTTATGTAGGAAAGATAGGTGGTATGATATGAGTCACAAAAACTAAATGAGCACGAACATAACTCCAACACATGATCTTGAGTTGGCAGCGATCATTCATGCATTGAAGATGTGGAGGAAATATCTTCTAGGAAGACAGTTTGTATTGATGAGTGATCACAATGGATTAAGGTATATATTTGACCAGTCAAATCTGAATGCTAGGAAAGTGAGATGGTTGGCCACGATCAATGAGTTTGAATTTGAGATCACGTACATCAAAGGTAAATATAAGAACAAGGCTGCAGATGCTCGTAGCAGGAAGGTACAGGTAAATCACATAGCAACTATGAGCTCATATGGGATATATTTATAGGATAGTATTTTGCAGGCAGGTCAGCGTGATGACAATTATATGGAGATTGTGCACAGGTTGCAGCAGAGTACAGGTACATGTAGTGGTATAGGTACAGGTACAGGTGCAGGAGTACATGGTGTGGATTATCATCTCATACAAAATGGATTGGTCAGGTTTAGAGACAGGATATATGTGCCAGATAGGAGTGAGATCAAGAAGTTGATCCTGAGAGAGTTTCATGCAAAACCATATTCAGGTCACCTAGGCTATCAGAAGATGCTGATGAGAGTGAAGAAGTTTTATTATTGGCTAAAATTGAAGAGAGACATAGCATATTTTTTTGCTAGGTGTTTGGAGTATCAACATGTTAAGATAAAGTGTAAGCACCCAGGTGGATTGCTACAACTGATTGCGATGCCAGAATGAAAATGGGGGGTCATTTCCATGGATTTTATCATAGGTTTGTCGAGGACAGTGAGACAACACGAATCCATCATGGTTTTTGTGGACAGGTTGACATAAGCAGCACACTTCATTCTAGTGAAGTCTACTTTTTCAACTAGCGATGTAGCATAAGTCTTTATCAAGGATGTGGTCAGATTGCATGGTGTTCCGAACAAGATTGTGTCAGAAAGGGACGCAAAGTTCACTTCCAACTTTTGGAAGGAGTTGTTTGTAGGTTTGGGCACAAATTTGGCCTTCAACACAACTTATCATCCTCAGGAAATATGGAGAGACAAAGAGGGTCAATAGGATACTAGAGGACATGTTGAGGATATATGTGATGCATCAACATTGAAGTGGGAAGAGTATATTCCACTATTAGAGTTATCTTACAACAATGTGTATTAGGAATCATTGAGGATGAGTCCATTTGAAGCTTTGTATGGGTGCAGTTGCAATATTCCCATTAGTTGGAGTGTTTCGGTTAACAGGGTGTTGATTGGATCAGATATGTTAGCAAAGATGGAACAAGAAATACAGGTAATCAAAAAGAATTTGAAAGCAACACAAGATAGGCAGAAGAGTTATGCAAATCAGAACATGTTTAAGGAGTTTCAGGTTGGGGAACATGTGTACTTGCACAACAAGCCCAAGAAGAGCTCCTTGCAGATTGGATCATGCACCAAGCTAGTACCACAGTTTTGTGGACCTTTCAGAATTATAGAGAGGATTGGGCCATTAGCCTATTGACTTGCGCTGCCTTCCACAATGAAATTCCATGATATTTTCCATGTGTCATTGCTTAATAAATATGTTAAGGATGTTGATCATATGATTGATTAGTCTGTATTGCAAGTGGATCAAGAAGGAGAATTCTAGCCAGAGCCTTAGTGCATTTTGCAAAGAAAAAAGCTCATGCTCCGGAATCAAGCAAGTTAAATTATAATGGAGGCACTTAGGGACTGATGAAGCTACATGGGATATGTTAGATCAAATGTGGGCTATGTATCCTTCATTATTTTTCGGTTGAGGCAAAGCAGTTTTGGTATGAGGTTGGTATATGTTTGGCATGTTTTTTCATATATGTACATATGTGTATGAATTTAACTACCACCATGAGCTATGTTATAAAGCTCCAATAAGAGGTATGGTGTCATGTCATTATGGTTTTCATTATGGTGTTATGTTGTTATGTTTTCATGTTGGTTTGCTTCATAGCAGGATGATCATTGTAAATACTGCAACGAGCTAAGTTATAATCTCCCTGGGCAGTATGTTTTGCTACAACAGTCTTGTTGGTTGTAGGTAGTGTTGAACACTAAGGATAGTGTTCCCCCAAGGAGGGGGGTTCTGTAACAACGCTGGTGAAAATTCCATGTAATAAAAGTGAATAAAGGAAAAATAATAACCAAGGACAAGGGGCACGTGTCCCAAGATGAATGTTGGGAAAAACATCCTAGTGTGGGTGTTAATATGGTTTATTATGGCTATGGAAATTGGAAAAGGCAATGGATAAGGCTTTGGAAAGGCAAAGTGGCATTTATTGGCATTTATTTATGTAAATGATGGAAATTAGGAGAAACGGGAGGTGAAAGATCACAAGTTGCATGTGACGAGGAAAATGAAGGAAAATAATGGAAAATGAAGAAAATAGAGGCCTCATTAATAAAAAGGCTTATGAGAATAAATTCATGGCTTTTGTTCAGTGCAATTTTGGACCTCTCATTATTCTCTCTCTCTCTCTCTCACACACACACACACACTCTCACTCTTGGATATTTAGATTTTTTTTGGAGCACTCTTGGAGGATGTGACATACTTGAATATTTGGAGCAAGAAGGAAAAGGAAGACAAGGAGAGCACAAGGGGATCAGCAACTACAATGGGTTTTGATTGCAGGTATCGAGTTGCATGTATGTTTTCCTCACTAGTTTTGGCATGCATGTTGTATGCATGAAGTTTCTTGGTCATGATATGTCATTGGCATGGAGGATTTCCTGGATTGGCAATGGATTTTCCTAGCCTTTCCATTTCTTGGATAACCAGGGTGTTGTGGGTTCATTTTCATTATTTATTTTATGATTGGTTCTCATGATTCCTTTCGCTGTGGGTTGAGTTATTAGTTCCCGGAGCTTTGGTTTGACAAACGCTCTGGATCCCAACATACTGTTGTTGGGTTGAGTTACTAGTCTTGGATCCTTGGTTGGACAAACACTCTGGAGCCCTAGGTGGGTTGAGTTACTAGTCCCGGAGCCTTGGTTGGACAATCAGTTTGGAGCCCAAAAAAAATTGGGGTTGAGTTAATGGTCCTGGAGCCTTGGTTGGAACAAACACTCTAGAGTTGTGGACAACATAGGTAGAGACCAATCTAGTGATGGTTGTGATGTCCGACCATGAGGTGGAATAACTGGTTAAGGGTTGAGGTGGTTTGGCCTATGGAAGCCCTGGTTTGGTTTATGAGATCCCAAATTCATGCATGGAATATGACACGGGGGTGATTGGATGAAGAGATATTTGGATCAGCCATGTCTATGGTCGGGTGGAACATGGAAGTCTTATACTTGGTTGCATTTTGCTTATGGAAATAAGAGCTCTTTTCCCTTGTATTGATGGGTAAATATTCTTTTTATTCTATGACTTATATGGATTTTTCATGCTTGTCATTCTATTACTTATATGCTAGTTATGACTGAGTTTTATGATGGTGATGAAGTATGGCTCTCATTATGTTTTGATTCGTAATTGAATGAACAATGTATCTATGCCTAAATAGACTATAATGCAATTAATGTGATGTAGCAACAATGCTTCTTAACGTTTCTCAGATAAGTATGAGACCCCTATGCTCAGATATGTTGTTTACATATTTGTGACATGTTTGAAAAAATGTCTGTCATGGCTAATATGGGTCCAGTCTAGGTCTTGTCATGGTTTTTGCAAATATATTATAATTTCACTATTTTATTTCATTTCTGAACTTGTCATTGAGTTATGGGCAATGGCTTGGGACTTGGGCTTGAAAACGTCCCTTAAATCCCACGGATGCAGGCATAGGTATGGGAAATTGAATTCCTAGACGCATGCATGCCTATGTCATGGGAGCGTCCAAAGTATCCCAGACACACCCATGCCTATACTGTGGTAGCGTCCGAGGGTTAGGTGGGTTAAAAACTCAGTGGGACCCAAGGGCTAGTTACCTGAGTGGTTGGGATGGTTTTGGGAGTCTTGTTGTTGATTTGGAAGGTCTGTATGATGTGTTTCCATCGATTCCACTTCCTTAAGGTCACCTAGGAGGTTGAATCTGATCAGAGTAGTCTCTCGTCACATGTTTACCCTGATTGTCTAATTACTTGGGTAGATGTGAGATAAAAGTGTTACAAAATCTCATTTTCTTTGGTTCTGGTAGGGTTTCATAGCTGCTACCCTAGGGTTTCGTAGCTGCTATCCTATGGTTTCGTTATTGTGCTTTTGTCCATTGCAACCCTTGGTCACAAGGCTTGAGGTTGAAACACAAGAATTTATTCCGCAAGCTAAGGTAATTTTCGGTTACTTTTCAAATTTTTTCTGATTAAGGTCAAGGTTTTATTTTATTTCAAAAACTTCAGTTTTCACTCCTCTCTCAGGTTATTCGACCAGCTCTGACATGAAATGTCAAGAGTCCAGGAGTTGTTGTTGAAGGGTTCTTATGTTTTCTATCTTACATTGCATTGGTTAATGCTTAGCGTCAGCTTCAATTCGGTATGAATCTAGGAATATGAGAGGTTTGCTACCTATAGGTATCCATATTCATGGTTATTGTACTAATTTGTTCAAATTCATTTATTCCAAGGTTCATTACTAATGTTTGTTGACCCGTTTGTAGGTTTCGAACCTTCCCAAGTCTTCTCGCTGTCGGCGTCCAACTTTTGTTTGTTTACTATGGTATCTCCCCTATTTCCAGGTACTGTGATTTTCTTTCGCTGTGCATAAGGGTTTCATTAACGAGAGGGTTTGATGAATTCCACCCGAAAATTCTGGGCATTCAATTAATTTCTTGGTTTTTGACTTAGGCCGTAAAGCAATTATGAGGAAACTCTATTCTAGGTTTCGGTCTCAGCTTTAAGCCCACACTCTTCAAATTTTGTTTAAGAAAGAAACAAGATTTGTTTTAAAAAGGAAATTGGGTTCCCCTCTTGTAAACCCTAGAGCATTGTTTTCTCAAGAATTAATTTTGATATAGAATGCTACTGTTATTGTTTACATTGCTATGTTATGCATTAACCATTTACTCCGAAATTATTATGGGTTTGATATAATTGCTGATATGTTTTTGGTTGTATTCCATTACTATATTTTGCTTGGAATAATTCCAAATATGTAGTGGTTTTTTATGTCAGTGTTCTAGTTTTAAAGGAATATGGTTATTTTTTAGCTTTACATGTATAGTCAACATGGTATAACTAGTTACACGGATTCCCTGCTTATAATATAAATGATTAGTTATTGTTTTACATGCCTGTAGAAAGAGAAGGTCAAAGGCTCTTCCACGCTAAGTTGTTCTTCAGATAAGCTAGGAACTAACCCAATCTGCAAAGAATATTTTCTTCATTTGATCTAATATTAGCTAGAATTCCCACTTAACAACACAAAGTTTCTTAATATGGACTTAAAGTTTTTTTCACAGTAAATAGTAAATACTGTAAAAAAAATGAAGTGATTTTCTCATCTCTGCATCACATGGTCATAAGATTACTTCTTCAACATAATAGTTTAATTACAACTTATACTTGGCCTTCCTAACCTTTGGTTTTTATAATACATATAAACCCATAACTCTGTTAAGAATCCTAAACATGACTCTTTTGCAACTAAGTATACTTAATAAATTTTCGTTTGTTCCTCGATCACGTCCCAAGAATCTGGAACTCTTTTAGAAACAATGCCTTTTCCACCCTAGCACGAGAGCAATTCCCAGTGTCTCCCCCCGTGCTATCCTCACAAGTAAGGTGTTAGTACTAATTTGCAAATTAATCTTCCGTGACTATCTGGTCCTCACGAGACTTAATATTGTTGGAAATTTTTGATAATTTCGAACACACACAGAGGAAATAAAAATTCCTCAACTCAACACGGAGATTTAATAATTACAGAGGTGGAAAGAAAGATGGAGTAAAACTCTATTTCATTAAGCATAAAAACTGACTATTAAAAAATACAATCTTTCATCAGAATTACTATGTTCTAGATTACAAAAATACTCCTCACTGTGTTTTTCATTTGCTGCCTTCACACAATTTTCTGTTGTTGCTACACCCAGTCTCTATTGCGGCAACACACAGTCTCCGTTTCAGCTACACACAGTTTCCTTTGCAGCAACACCCAGTCTTAGTTGCTACTACACACACAGCATCCTGCTACACACATAGTTTCAGTTGCGACAACACATAGTCTAAGTTGCGGAAACACACAGAGTTTGCTCTGCTGCTACAAAACACAACGCTTCAAGCTTTCTCTATTTTCTGCTCTCTCTGTCTTCACTATTTCTCACACAGTCTCTCTATGCTTCTGCATCTATATCAGCATACATTGCTGCTATCTATTACATATAATATAAAAACTATATGACCTAAAACTTTAAAATTCAAAAAGTGTCCTTTCGCGCTTCTTTTCAAATGAAGTCAAGTGATTGATGTTATGGCAAGAGGTAACGTGGTGCAAACCACGATTTGATGAATCGGAAAATGGATGCCGCCATGTTGCTGATGCAGGGATTCAAACCTAGAAATTTAATGCACGGTTGAGTGTAAAAATAGATTAAGACTTTGCTGCTCCTGTCAAATCAAAAATTTGAAACTTGTTGTCCTACTGTTTAGGTTTGTAGTTGGAATTAATTTCCAACACTCCCCCTTAATTACAACTGCTGTTCTCTTGCATACCCAGACATTCTCTGAGATAATTAAAAATTTTCTGCCCCAATGGTTTTGTTAAAATATCAACAAACTGCTCCTATGTTCTGCAATGTTGCAAAACAATTTCTCCATTGCTCACTAACTCTCTAATGTAGTGATACTTGGCATCAATGTGTTTCATTATTTTGTGAAACACTGAATTCTTTGATAATGCTATTGTTGAGCTATTATCAAAATAAATTGTTGTGCCTTTTACATGTTAATGACACAAACTCCTCAACATTCTTCTCATCCATACTGCTTGGCATGCTGCTACTGTAGCTGCCACATACTCTGTCTCTGCTGTTGATAAAGCCATAATTATCTGTTTCTTAGAAGCCCATGAAATGGCTCCTAATCCCATATGAAAAACATATCCAGAGGTACTTTTCCTGTCATCTATACTCCCAGCCCAATCACTGTCATTATATTCAATCAATTCAAAATTTTCTGAAGTGGTGTATAAAATTCCATACCTCTTTGTTCCTTTAACATACCTCATAATTCTTTTTGATGCTTGCCAATGTGCCTCCTTTGGCCTTTCCATGAATCTGGAAATTAAACTCACAACATGCATAATATCCGGCCTAGTTGTAGTCAAATACATGAGGCTACCAACTATGCTCTTATACAAACTTGGATCAAAATCCTTACTACTGTCTTCTTTGCTCAATTTCAACCCCATGACAAATGGAGTTACAACTGCCTTGTTGTTCTGCATGTTGAATATTTTCAACACTTCTTCAACATATTTTGTTTGGGAAATAAAAATCCCTTTTTCATTTTTCTCTACTTCTATTCCAAGAAAATATCTCAAAAAACTCAAATCAGTCATTTCAAATTCACTCTTCATGACTGCTTTAAAATCAACAATAAGAGACTTCATTGTTAGCAAAGATTAAATCATCTACAT
The DNA here is from genome assembly GCA_034641835.2 of Pinus albicaulis. Lineage (NCBI taxonomy): Eukaryota > Viridiplantae > Streptophyta > Pinopsida > Pinales > Pinaceae > Pinus > Pinus albicaulis. Next base: position 50,218 of record JAXQQM020067145.1, on the reverse strand, counting down.
ATAAAACAACAATAAGAATCTTACCATCATTTTCTTTTATGTAGAGTGTGGGTTCTCCATCACATTTCTCAAATCCATTTTTAGTGAGGTAAGCATCTATCCTGCTGTACCATGCTCTCGGTGCTTTCTTCGGCCCATAAAGAGCTTTCTTCAACTTTCATTCTTTGTGCTCTTTGCCTCCAATCTCATAGCCTGGAGGTTGTTCAACATATACCTCTTTTTTCAACACTCCATTCAAGAATCCAGATTTCACATCCATTTGGTAAACCTTCCATTTGTGTTGTGCTGCTATGGACAACACTGCCCTCACTATTTCCATCCTTGCAACTGGTGCAAATGTTTCTTCATAATCTCTTCCTTGTTGCTGCTTGTAGCCTTTGACAACAAGTCTTGCTTTGTGTCTTTCAATCTTGCCTTCAGCATTGCTCTTGGTCTTATAGACCCATTTTATTCCAATGGCTTATTTTCCTTTAGGGAGGTCCACCAACTCCCATGTATTACTCTTTTCTATTGCACCAATCTCTTCGTTCATTACTTCAATCCATTTTTCTTCTTTTACAGCTTCTTCAAAATGAATTGGGTCATCAACATGACAATACAAAGAAAATAAAGAGTTCATACCAGCATTATCATTTACCTCTTCTTGTTCATAAATCTCACTCAGATTTATGAATCTCGGTCTTCTTGGTGTACTTGGAGTTCCACTTGAACTCGAGGGAGTTTCAGTTCCCTGTGGTGTGCTTGAAGAAGCACTTCCTTGATTTCTCAAGGCTATTATATTTCCAGCTTGTGGCGTGGTTTGTTGTGCTTGTGGTGGTGGAGGAGGAGCCACCAAGGAGGGATTATCTACTGTTGTCCCTTCCTCTTCTTCTTCGTGAGACACACATGTCTTCACATTCACTATTTTCTCTAAGCTTCCATCCCAAGCTTCTTCTTCAATAAACTGCACATCTCTGCTTATTATTACTTTCTTGGTGGATGGATTATAGAGTTTGTATGCCTTGGACTCATCCCTGTATCCAACAAAGATACACTTCTCCCCCTTGTTGTCAAGCTTCTTTCTCAATTGATTTGGGACATGTGAGTAGAAGTTGGGTTAGTCAATGGTGCACTTGGATATATTCAATATATATCCTATATAGCTAGCTCAAATCCCCCTCAACTTCCATTATTCACTACACTTATTTTTAATAAGCACATAGGTTTTTCATTTGAAACAACTTCTACAAACATTGTACCTATAACACCTATTATTAGAGGAAATGGTAAACAAATACCCTTAAAGATGGAACAAGCCATTACTATATACAAATCATAGGGGTTGATTTTAGAATGAGCTATTGTTGATATTGGAAATAGCGAGAAGCATGGCTTAACTATTACAGTTATATCAAGATTCAATTCCATAGATGGTTTGAACATTTTTCCACCTTTCTCTTTTGAGTGTTATGCTAAGATGAAAAATAAACTTGCATATGTTATAATTAGTAAGAAAGAAGAGAATAATTTGAATTTCATATCATTATAGCATATATATCTTCGGTAGTTTTTAATAGTTTTCCATAATTTTCAATTGATGTGAATACCTTTTAATATTTTTTCCTATAATTTTCAATAATATAAGTACTTTTCAATAAATTTTACAAGTATTTTAGGATAACCACTTCTTTGACATATTTCAAGTTAGAGAGTGACTTTACATTTTCTATTTATTTCTAAATTATTTCCATGAATAGAAAATATTATTATTTACCCAAGTTGCATTCTCTGTTTTTATTCCTAATTTTTCTGATGTTTTTTTCTTCTTGTTTATATATATTGCTCCTCCTTGCTTGATTGGTTTCCTTAACAATGTTTGCATTCCCTCTCATTTATAGACATTACATATTCTTAAAGCTTTTTTTTTTAAGATATCTTTAGGCAAAAAGTGTACATTGCACACATTCAAAATCTTATCGCTACTAGAAAAAGGATGTCGATGCCCCTTTTTGATGAAATGTTTTGAATCATATCTAAAATGAAGAAAATGGTGGGGGCAGCTACATCATATTTCAAAAAGTGATGTTGAAAGGCAACTTAGGATATAGTGGCTTAAAAGACATTGTGGTCGTCGGACAACAATAGATGTTAACTAGTGCTGTGTTTGTCACTAGTGGCTTAAAAGACATTGTGGCCGTCGGACAACAACAGATGTTCACTAGTGCTGTGTTTGTCACTAGTCTCGTTGTATTCTAGAATAAAATACGTTACCTTTACCATACAAGATATTTTTATCACTTTTTCCACTTGAGTTTTAAATATTACTTTTCAAAATTTAATTCGAATTTTAAATATCACATTAAATTTAAAGTGAATTCTTACCTTTTTTTTAATAGATATGCCAAAAATATGTGAGAACATTTTAGAAATCCTTGTGTCTACATTTAACATAATATTTTTCACTATTTGAAATGTCACAATGTTTTATAGTCACAATGTTTTATAACATTAATAAGAACCATATCTTTGGTTTGAAATTTCATAATGAGACATATTCTTAAAGTCTGTATTTTTTTTATTTCTTTTAAATTTACAAAAATTGATATATAACATTCCATTTGTGCACTTCATGAATACACGTTTGGTATCTGATTATTATATTACAGTTAATTTTATTTTTTATCCTATTTATATATATATTTTTTTGATGAATTTAAAATTTAAAATATCTATTTGACGACAATGTCATATTAATTTCAATTCAACCATTTTGTCTTTTATTATTTGTAATAACCTTGGGTTAACAGTTCATGTAATAGAGTTAATAAAGGAAAAATAAGACCAAGGTCGTGGGGCATGTATTCTAAGATGAATGTTGGGAAAAATAATCTAGTGGGCATCACTTGATGTGTTTATGTCTAAGGGGAAATTGGAAAAGGAAATGGAAAAGGCTTTGAAAATGAAAAAAAATGTATTATTGGCATTTTATTTATGAAAATAAAGGAAATTCAGAGAAAAGAGAGGTGAAAGGTGACAAGTTGCATGTGAGGAGGAAATTGAAGGAAAATTACGGAAAATGAAGAAATTAGAGGCATAAAGAATAAAAAGCCTAGTAGATCACCAGTTTGTAGCATTTTTTCAGTTCAATTTTGGAATTGGTTTTAGAGAGGAGAAGAGCACCAATAAGAGAAGGAAAGAAAGCAAGAAAAGGAAGGACACAAAAGGACAAAGAACGCAAAGGAAAGCAAGGATCAAGCAAGGATAAGTTACATCAAGCATCTTCAACAATAATACTTGTAGATAACAGGTTGCATGTACGATTTCCGAGCCGGTTTTTACATGCATGTTATGTGCATGTTGGTATTTTGTTCTTTTGTTGTCATTGGCATGGATGTTGTCGGGTTTAGACATTGGAGTTTAACCTTTCCTTGCCATTTTTGGATAGCCATGGTGTGATGGGATTCTTTCTCAGTTGAGATTTGGATTGTCGGAAGATTTTGGATTTGGGTGAGGTGGTCTGAGGAAAATACCAAGGGTTGGGGGTGGAGATGGTCTTCTTTGGGAAGCCCTCAACAAGTGGGTGGAGACTAGAAAATTTCTCAAGGGATGGTGAAGGAATTTTGAGGCATGCAAGCTTGGTTTGGTTTTTTGATCTCGACATTGGTTTAGGTGAGATCATAGTATGGTGATGGTGGAGGTGGTTTAACCTCTAGATTCCCTTGGTTTTTTATGGATTAGTTTATCCATGAGATCCCACATTCATGCTTGGAATATGGTACGAGGGTGATTGGATGAAAGAAATATTTGGTTCAACCCAATCTATGGTTGGGTGGTAAGTTGAAGTCCCAGACCTAGTTTGCTTTTGCATATGGTTCATAAGAGCTAATTTTCTATTTATTTTGATGAGTAAATGCACTTTTTGTTTTGTGGCTTTAAAGGATATTCTATCATTGGTATTTATCTGGTTATATGTTAGTTAAAACCATGGTTATTTGACATATCTAAGTATGGATCTTATCACACTTTCATCAATGAATGTCCAGTTCATGAATGTATGACCTAATTGATGTTATGACATCTATTGTGAGAAGGCATTGATCCTTCTTGTTAAACCTCATATAAGTTTCCAGATACTTATGTTCAGATATGCATTCATGACCTGTAAGATGCATGTTTACTAAGTGTTGGATGGAATGTCAGTCCCAGTTGGGAGAGATCAGGTCAAGTCTTAGTTCAAGTTTTGGTTTATAAGCTTTATTTCTATGACATTCATCATTTATAGAAGTTTCATTGAGTTATGGCAGAGGCATGAGACCTAGCCTTGAAAACATGGCTCAGAATTCAGGGTAGTTGGCATAGAATTAATCGGAAAATTCCACAGTCGCTTGGAAGAAGGACTACAGGAACGAATGGAGGGATATAATCGCTTTCATTCCTTGGAAAGGGAGAGGTTGGTCCTGTAGCACATGAGGGAAGTCAGTAAGGTATTGAGATGTCCTTAAGGTTACATATGAGGTTGAGTCTTATCATAGTGACCCTAAGCTCATGTTTACCCCGATTAAACCAGTGAAAGCAGGTAAATGTCATAGGAGACCATTACATTATTATTTTTATATATGATAATGTTTTATAATAGTCCACTCAAGCACTTTATAAACCATTGTTTCTTCATAATAATTTATTATCTAGCTTGTACCATTTTTTGCATCTCTTTCTCTATAATTCATTTCTTCTATTGTGATGAAAATAAATCAATCTTTAAGTGATAAAAACACAAATTATTATGCATTACTATATATTATTACTCTTGAATCATTCACAAATTTATTATTATGAATGAATATTATGTTATGTTCATAAGAACATGTTTTTTTCACACTTTTTATATATCCTTTTTCATAATCCTTATATCTAATTTACTTTAATTCATTTATTGCAGTGCAATGAACACAAATAGTCATATATGAGGGAATTAACATAAAATCCATGTCACATTGCGTTGAATAAAAATCTCAAATGGAAGTCAAAGAAATATTAGATCAATAATCTCAAATGATAAAAACTCCTAAATTATTTAGATCCGTAAGGAAACAAAACGATTTCCAAGAACTAAAATAAATGTTGACCATTATATAATGAAGAAGAAAAGTATTAACATAATTAAGATGGTAAATAATATGAAACTCCAATCATAATGGTGTTTTTCGAGCCAAGAGTGTAACTCCACGAACGAATTGTGTTTTTGCATTAAGAGAAAACATGGATATATATATATATATATATATATATATATATATATATAAGGAGAGGGAGACTATTAGGATTCAACTTCCAATATCTTTTTTTTTTCTATTTACAATATTTACATGAATTTCCTAATCCAAAAGATTAGGTGTCAAAATTCCCCCCTTTAATATGAGGGGATGTTGGTGAGTCCAAGCATTATTCTGAATCTTTCTAACTTTTCTCTTCCAAGCGCTTTGGTCAAGATGTTTGCAATATTCTCATTTATGGAACAATGTCGTAGGTGGATTGTCTTGGCCTCAAAATGATGTCAAATCAGATGATACTTTTTATTGATGTGATTGGTTTGATCATGGAACTTTGGGTTTTTGGCCAAATTTATTGCAGAAGTGTTATCAATCAAAAGAGGAGTTGAATTCACTTGTTTCTCCTACAAATCTTTCATAATTTTTCTGAGCCATACAATTTTCCTTCGTTGATTCAACTGCTGCCACATATTCTGCCTTAGTTGTGGAATCTACTAGAACTGATTGTTTGCGTGACCTACATGAGACAATTCCTCATTCAAGACTCATAATATGACCTTAAGCAGATACAAAGTATCAAATAGAGTTGAATTCATCCACCTATGTATACTTGAATCCAAAGTATTTTGTTCCCTTCAAGTACTTTAGAACTATATTTTCACTAGACTAATGTCCCTCACAAGGGTTTTGTATAAATCTAGAGAGGATTCCAACAACAAATAAAATGTATGGTTTGGTAATAGTTAGGTAGTTGATACTTCATAAGAGTTATCAATAATTTTTTTCATCCTCATATTCTTGTCCTTCAGTAGATACGAGCTTTAAATTATGTTCCAATGGAGTAGTCAAAGGATTTCACTTAGTCATGCCAAACATTTTTAACATATCCTAAATGTACTTCTTCTGGGAGAGGAATATAAACTTTGGATGTTTGGATACTTCAATACCAAGATAGTAGTGAACATATCCCAAATATGTCATTTCAAAACCTTTCAAATATGTTGGGATATTTATGTATGCAATGTAGTTCTCATTGTTCCTTGTCATCAAAGGGTCATATACATACAACACAAGATATATGTTGTTGTTCCAACTTTCTTGACAAACAAAGTTTCAAAGTTGCTTGAGGCCATACAAGTATTTGACAAACTTGCATACTTTTTGTTCCTGACCCTTCAAAAAAAATCCTCCTGGTTGTGACATAAAGTAGTTTTCACATCCATTTGATGGATTTTACAGACTTTATGAGCTACCAAGGAAAAGAGTGTATGTATCGTAACCCATTTTGCTGTGGGGGGGAAATGTATCCTCATAATCAACCCCTTCCTTCTGTGTAAATTTTTTTCCATGAGCCCAGCTTTATGCTTGTCAAGAGACCCACGTGATTTATAATTGTTATTGAAGACCCACATGAAGCCAACTGGTTTGGTTTCAAATGAAGGATAAACCAACTTCCAGTTGCCATTATTTATCAAAGCATGATATTCTGTAAGCATCGATTCTTTCCATTCATCATGAGAAGCAACTTATTTGAAAGAAGTTGGTTCAGAATATGTAGACAAATTTAGTTCACAATCATAAGAAACATCCATATCAACTGGTGAATCATAATTGTCTACATCACCTCCATTCTATATAACATAACTTATTGTCTATGTCTTTCCAACCTCATGTTGTGTAGATTAATCTGTCTTGCGGACAAGACCGATCTCTCTAGTACTAAAAGTAACTAGCAACAAACAACAAATTATACTAATCTCTCTCTAAGCATATAAGATTCATAAAAATGCTATATAGGTGTAAGGCCTACCTTATATCCAATGCTTGCTTGATCTCGTTGAAGTCCTTCCCATGCACTTGAAAGAACGTTCCTCGTGAATCTGCAGTCACAAACAAGCAAAAAGATTACACAGCACCTGTATAGACATTATTATAAACCATACTCATCATAATGATCAAGGAATTTATGAAATAAACCATGAATAAACATTTTAATGAGAGAAATGAGTATATTTGTATTAACTTCAAATAAAGAAAACATTTACAACCTGTGCCTTGATGTCGTGCAGGTCCTCCCGGGGTCCGAAGCAGGAATCTCTTCTAATTTGACAAGCATTGCACTCTTTGAACCAAGACAGATAGAGATGAGTGATTTAACCTCACAGAAAGTCTTAGTTAACTGAGTCTGAATCTCAACAACATTTAACTTCAAATATCTTAAGCTTGAAATCCCTTTGAGGCTACCAAAGGCCTCTTTTTATAGTGGAAAAGAGGAGGTTTTCTGTTCCAAATATGAAGGGATAGAATCCTCCTTCAAAGGGATTACCTCCTTACATCAAGGGTTTAGCTCCATCAAGTGAGGGATGCATGAACCTTCTCAAAGCGTATCCATTCCCGAAAATTTCCATCTAGAATCTTCTAGAATTCATCTGAAATCAACTTTTTATCTTTACTTTCTCGCCTTTTTGAGTTTTACAGAGGTCCGCACCCATGACACAAAGAACGTGCGACATGGTTCCGCAGGAGGGCTGAACTTTAGGTGCGGGACCGCAGGAAATGAATATAGAAAGTGCGATACCAATGTTTAGGGGATTTTTAGGAACTTTTCTCTGATTTTGAAAGCTTGACATGAGGAGCTGATATGTTAGACTTGCAAAAGGAGGAAGTATGAGTAATAATGAGCTCATACTCATAGTAAAATTTCAGGATGAGTTTTTAGTGTAATTCCCCCTAAAGAAATTACAAAGTGGAATAGATGAAGCTGAAGTGTCATATATGAAGAGTACGATGCCTATGTTTGCAAGATCATCCTGTGGACACCCCAGTCGGAACCTGTAAAAACATTCAATGCAAAAGATATACATATATATGTCATCACTGAGGTAGGCATTCCCATACTCAGATTAAAACTAACTATAAACTAACTCAAATCGTTCTGATACAGGAATGATTTTGAATACATCATAGTACAGATATATGTAGACACAGTATGGACGCAGCCATCTGTTTATAAATAGTCTACTATATAGATGATAACAAAATTCCTCGCAGCCTGGATGGTGGAAACTAGATCCAGGGTCTTGATTTCCGCATCTCGAACTAGTACGATTCTATCCATGTGAATAAATGTGTTGAAGTCGAACATGGTAGAAACCACTTGATTACCAGTCAATGATGTGAACTGTTAACAAGTGTGAGAGAAACCACCAATAATGTTAATGGCTCTCAAAGTACTCAGTACAATCCATGAAATGTGAATGAATGAGCTGAAGTCAAACATGTCACGGAATCATTCGATCGAAGGTCAATGATGCAACCTGTCGTCGAAGGCGAGAAACCTGCCATTGAGGCATGCAGATTTCAAGGTACTGACGATTTCTGGATCAACTTCCTAGATAATGAGCTGTCGTCGATAGAAAGTGATCCGTCGTAGGCAAGCCCACAACATGAAATCATAGATCAAGTTTTGAAAATATATTGGCAAGGACTGACTCAGGGATGGTCAAAATGGATGACAGATATTTTGCAGATGAATGGTTTATTTGAACTATTCTCTTGAACACATAACGACACTGCAGATGGCTTGGTAACAATTGACCCAAAGCTAATACCCAGAAACCGGCTGAAGACTTTCAATGTGGTTTGATTAACTGTTAGGCAAAGGATTTCCCAACCCAGGTGAATGAAAGTGTCATGTTCAAGAGTGGTTGACTGAATTTTCGAAAAATTTAAAATACAACAAACACGCCCATTTTTCTCTCTTTTTCCCCCACCATTTCTGGCAAGTACCTCTTTATTTTTGACAAGCTTGGGGAGGATAACATTTTCTTGGTTATAAGCTCATCCTTCGGATGAGTCCAACTTAGTTTAAAATTCAAACCCTAAGAAGGAGTGGTTCGTTCCTGTTGAAAATTAAACAGGTCCTTTACTGTTAAGTTTTAACGAGTCCAGTATAGGAGAAACTCGATGTTTTTCAGTTTTAGGGAGTCAGAAGAAAAACTTAAGAAAACTCCATGGGTGTACTTTTTCGTAAATTTAGTCTCTCGAGCCCGAAAAAGGATAAAATAATGCGGGAGAGAACTCTATTGACCGTAATTAATCAACGTATACCTTTTTCGTAAATAGTCCATTTCAGTCCGTAAAAGGGGTAAACTTATACTGAAGGGACGATCATTCATTTACTTTAACGAGTTCGAATAATCAAGTACTCGACAATCTTTTCATATTTAGAGAGTCTGAAAAGGGCTTAAAAGAGGACTCCAAGGTTTTGCTTTTTCGTAAATTTTTTGAAAGAGTCCGAAAAAGTGATAAAAGTATGCTCTTTGTTGAAAAACGATCAGTTCACCTGAAAAATCCAGTTTCTGCACAAAAACTTGAAACATTACACATACCTGTTTAAGATAAGTATAAATGATTTCAAAAATACCTTTTTAAAGTGAAAATTAAATAAATTAAAAATTCATTCATTCGAAAAAACTTATAAAAATGACTTTTTCAATTTCATTTTTACCGTTCAGTTTCAGAGTGAAAAGTAAAAAGCTTTTGGGTAAGAAAGTTCCTGTGAAGATTCTGGAAAATTTGTCCGTTGGAATCGAGAACCGTCAGTGCCAGGTAATCCACAACCTCTCAATCTTGTTTTTCATCAGTTTCAAATTTTTTTTTAGGCTTTAGTTTGCAGTTTTGGGGCAAAAAATGGTTTAAAAGTTCGCCCGCGGGGTCCGCAGGTGGGACACACGCTACCTGCGGACCCCGAATTTTTCCTACAAGGAAAAAGTCGTGGGTTCCGCACCCGGCACAAATAACACGTGCGGATCTATGCACTGTGTATAAAGCGTAGGTGCGGTACCCGCGCGGTTGATTTTGAAACATTCATTTCTCATTTGTTTGCCAAAAAATTTCAAATAAGATTGTTCTAACTTGCCTTTTTATGTATTGTAGGATTGACAAGATGCTGATCTGGCGAGAACGTGAGCACGAGGAAGTGGATGAAGCCGCTATACTCCATTTTCCCACACAACAGGCATTAAGAGCATGTGGCCTGTACAAATTTTGGGCCATTTCAGGCATGAGGGAACAAGTAGAACTCTTGACATGGTTGGTGAACAGATGGAATGTACAGGACCAGTGCTTCTTTATTGGTGGCCACCGGCTCGAAATTGAGTTGGAGGATATATATTTCTTGACTGGTTTGTCCAAGAGGGGCGAACAAGTTTCTTTGTTTGGGACTAGGCCAGGTGGCCAGTCTGTCGCTAGTCTCCAACTAGAATTCTGCAATGACCAGGAAAATCCTCGGGACAAACGGATTGACATAAAACACATCATCCGTCCTGAATTGAAAGTTATTGCTTTTACTATTACCAAACTGTGTGGGAGTGCTGCGCTTCATGTAGCTACTGGTTCCCAAATGCGTATTGCCGTGGACTGTTTTCGCGGCACCATCTTTAACTGGTGTGAAGCTGTGTTGGCTAATGTAAAAGGCCAACTAACCAGAGAAAAAAATGGGAAACTGAATAACTTTGGATACGGATCCATTGTTGTTTATTTTGCTCTAGAGAGGATCCCCATGTTAGCTCCACAGAGTATTTCTGTTGATGCCGGTCGACTTCGAGAACCGAGGATGGTTCGTTGGTCTGCATTGATGGCTCGTCATGCTATCGAGGGTACTGAAATTGTCTGATTTCCTCCTTCATATTTTCGTTGGCTGGATCTCCAATTTTTTGTGATAGAGGATTTTCCATATGCCGGGATAGATTTCCGTGGCGACCGAGAGATGGTTCTCCCAGCAGGGGAGCAGTGGGATGAGTAAGGTACAATCATTTTTCAACGTTTGCTAAATTCTAATTTTTTTTTAAAATTTTTTATCGTCTTTGAAAACTAATAACCAAATTTTTTTTGGATACAGATGTGGGTCCACAAAGACCAGCCCATCTCCAACCTTACGAGAGAAGACAACCAGTTGCGGCCGCACCAGCCCTAACAGGCCAATCAACGGAGATTTTGACTGATTTAGAGCATCATCTAGAGCGTTTGACTCTAGATATTCCAGAGACGAGCATAGATGACATTCCTCTCAGGTTGCAGAGATATGTGATTGGAGTTCCAGGACCTTTTAGGAGGTTCCTATGCAGGGTAGCCCGGGCAGTGGTTTCTTATCGTGATCACCATCAGTGATGGGATGATCGTGTAGAATCATATTTTTGACTTTTGTATTATCATTTTTTCCGATCATAAGGTGTTTCCAACCTATGATCGAAGACGATGTATATTTTTTGAAAACACTCCTATCCTATGATATATCACTATTTGCCGGCTATCTGTGTACATATGTGAATGTTGTTTGTTTTACTGCTTTTGATTATTGCAAATGTCTATTTATCATACTAGAAGCAATTGAATCTGCTAATGTATTTAAATATCTTGGAATATGCTGATATTCAATGTAATCAAATTCACGTTCCAAGAGACGAACTCTCAAAAACAACCGTAACAATACTGGATTTTTAATGGTATAAACCCTGTTAAGCTGTGATACAACAAGTTCAGAATCCAACCTTACAATCAAACTCCGAATTCCAAATGATATGGATTCAGACAATAACTCAATCACTGCACTATACTCGGCAATGTTATTTGTTGTTTGACCAAGGTTTTCCCCATGCATGGATACTAACTCGTCAGAGGGTGAATAGATAACCCAAGCTGCGGAAGAAATGTTCTGTGTACTACCACAAGCACCATCAGCAAAACCAATGTAGGTTTGAAGAGACGTCGACATCTGCAATATCAAGAGTAAAACTCAGATAAGCAGGAATAGTGACAAAAACACACTCTCTAAACTAGGCACACTTTTCTAATCTAAAACAAACCAGCAGTAAAGAAATCTAAACAAACAAAAATCTCCACACCTCATTTAAGCATAATATTGCTTTAGATAAAGCCCATTTCTGGGTTTATCCAAAGGGACACCATCAAAATCTATCAACTCATAGGCCCCTTTTGCTAACTTTCGTTTAACAATGTAAGGACCATGCCACATAGGCACGAATTTCCCAGCTCCTAGCTTGTCGTTAGCTTGATCATAAAGTAAAACTAGGTCTCCTTCTGAAAAATTTCGATGGGTCACACTTCTATCATACTGAGCTTTAATCCTTTTAACATGAGAAATTGACAGTTGTGGCATTTCCGAACCACATAAACACAATCTCTGGTCTGTGAAACCAGAGATTCTGGGTTCGATCCCCAGTGGAGTCACCATTTTGTTGTGTAGATTAATCCGTCTTGCGGACAAGACCGATCTCTCTAGTACTAAAAGTAACTAGCAACAAACAGCCAATTATACTAATCTCTCTCTAAGCATATAAGATTCATAAAAATGCTATATAGGTCTAAGGCCTACCTTATGTCCAAACGCTTGCTTGCTTCTCGTTGAAGTCCTTCGTGCACTTTAAAAAACCGTTCCTCGTAATCTATGATCCACAAACAAGCAAAAAGATTACACAGCACCTGTATAGACATTATTATAAACCATACTCATCATAATGATCAAGGAATTTATGAAATAAACCATGAATAGACAGTTTAATGAGAGAAATGAGTATATTTGTATTAACTTGAAATAAAGAAAAGCTTTACAACCTGTGCCTTGATGTCGTGCAGGTCCTCCCGGGGTCTGAAGCAGGAATCTCTTCTAATTTGACAAGCATTGCACTGTTTGAACCAAGACAGATAGAGATGAGTGATTTAACCTCACAGAAAGTCTTAGTTAAGTGAGTCTGAATCTCAACAGCATTTAACTTCAAATATCTTAAGCTTGAACTCCCTTTGAGTCTACCCAAGGCCCCTTTTTATGGTGGAAAAGAGGAGGTTTTCTGTTCCAAATATGAAGGGATAGCATCCTCCTTCAAAGGGATTAGCTCCTTACATCAAGGGTTTAGCTCCATCAAGTGAGGGATGCATGAACCTTCTCAAAGCGTATCCATTCCCGAAAATTCACATCTAGAATCTTCTAGAATTCATCTGAAATCAACTTTTTATCTTTACTTTCTCGCATTTTTGAGTTTTACAGAGGTCCGCACCCATGACACAAATAACGTGCGGCATGGTTCCGCAGGAGGGCTGAACTTTAGGTGCGGGACCGCAGGAAATGAATATAGAAAGTGCGATACCAATGTTTAGGGGATTTTTAGGAACTTTTCTCTGATTTTGAAAGCTTGACATGAGGAGCTGATATGTTAGACTTGCAAAACGAGGAAGTATGAGTAATAATGAGCTCATACTCATAGTAAAATGTCAGGATGACAATTTTTAGTGTAACAAATTGCCCCCTAAAGTACAAAGTCTGGAATAGATGAAGTTGAAGTCTGTCATATATGAAGAGTGCAGTACTTTATCATTTCAAAGATCATCCTGTGGACACCCCAGTCGGAACCTGTAAAAACATTCAATGCAAAATATATACATATATATGTCATCACTGAGGTAGGCATTCCCATACTCAGATTAAAACTAACTAGAAACTAACTCAAATCGTTCTGATACATGAATGATTTTGAATACATCATAGTACAGATATATGTAGACACAGTATGGACGCAACCATCTATTTATAAATAGTCTACTGTATAGATGACAACAAAATTCCTCGCAGCCTGGATGGTGGAAACTAGATCCAGGGTCTTGATTTCCGCATCTCGAACTAGTACGATTCTACCCATGTGAATGAATGTGTCGAAGTCGAACATGGTAGAAACCACTTGATTACCAGTCAATGATGTAAACTGTTAACAAGTGTGAGAGAAACCACCAGTAATGTCAATGGCTCTCAAAGTACTCAGTACGGTCCATGAAATGTGAATGAATGAGCTGAAGTCGAACATGTCACGGAGTCATTCGATCGAAGGTCATTGATGTAACCTGTCGTCGAAAGCGAGAAACCTGCCATTGAGGCATGCAAATTTCAAGGTACTGACGATTTCTGGATCAACTTCCTAGATAATGTGCTGATGTCGATAGAAAGCGATCTGTCGTAGGCAAGCCCACAACACGAAATCATAGATCAAGTTTTGAAAATATATTGGCAAGGACTGACTCAGGGATGGTAAAAAATGGATGACAGATATTTTGCAGATGAATGGTTTATTTGAACTGTTCTCTTGAACACATAACGACACTGCAGATGGCTTGGTAACAATTGACCCTAATACCCGTAAACCTATCAAGACTTTAAATATGGTTTGATTAACTGTTAGGTAAATGATTTTCCCAACCCAGGTGAACAAAAGTGTCGTGTTAAAGAGTGGTTAACGGTTTTCCGAATAATCGAAATGCAACAAATAGGTTTGTTTTTCTCTCTTTTCCCCCACCATTTTTGGCAAGTACCTCTTTATTTTTGACAAGCTTGAGGAGGATAACATTTGCTTGTTTATAAGCTCTTCCTTCAAATGAGTCCAACTTAGTTTAAGATTCGAACCCTAATAAGGAGTGGTTCATTCCTGTTTAAAATTGAACAGGTCCTTTACTGTTACATTTTAACGAGTCCAGGAGAAACTCGGTGTTTTTTCAGTTTTAGGGAGTCAGAAGAAAAAACTTAAGAAGACTCCATGGGGGTATTTTTTCGTAAATTTAGTCTCTCGAGCCCGAAAAAGGATAAAATAATGCGAGAGAGAACTCTATTGACCGTAATTAGTCAACGTATACCTTTTCGTAAATAGTCCATTTCGGTCCGTAAAAGGATAAACTTATACCGAAAGGACGATCATTCATATAATTTAACAAGTTCGAATAATCAAGTACTTGGAAATATTTTCATGTGTAGAGAGTTTGAAAAGGGCTTAAAAGAGGACTCCAATGTTTCTCTTTTTCGTAAATTTTTGAAAGAGTCCAAAAAAGTGATAAAAGTATGCTATTTGTTGAAAAACGATCAGTTCACCTAAAAAATCCAGTTTCTGCACGAAAGCTTGAAACATTACACATATTCTGCAATGGATCGTTTTCGCTGCAAGACCATCTTTAATCGGGTGTGAAGCCGTGTCAAGCAATGTAAAAGGCTGAATTCAACCCGTAGCAAAAATGGGAAACTGAATAACTTTGGATACGGATCCATTGTTGTTTCTTTTGCTCTAGAGAGGATCCCCATGTTAGCTCCACAGAGTATTGTTGTTGATGCCGGTCGACTTCGAGAACCGAGAATGGTTCGTTGGTCCGCATTGATGGCTGGTCATGCTATTGAGGGTACTGAGATTATGCGATTTCCTTCTTCATATTTTCATTGGCTGGATCACCAACTTTTTGTGATAGAGGATTTTCCATATGCCGGGATAGATTTCCGCGGCGACCGAGAGATGGCTCTCCCAGCAGGGGAACAGTGGGATGATTCAGGTAAAACCATTTTTCAACGTTTGCTAAATTCTAATTTTTTTATAATTTTATCGTCTTGAAAACTAATAACCAAATTTTTTTTGAATATAGATGTGGGTCCACAACGACCAGCCCATCTCCAACCTTACGAGAGAAGACAACCAGTTGCAGCCGCACCAGCCCCAGTAGGCCAATCAGCAGAGATTTTGACTAATTTAGAGCATCATCTAGAGCGTTTGACTCTAGATATTCCAGAGACGAGCATAGATGACATTCCACTCAGGTTGCAGAGATACGCGATTGGAGTTCCAGCACCTTTTAGGAGGTTCCTATGCAGGGTAGCTCGGGCAGTGGTTTCTTATCGTGATCACCATTAGTGATGGGATGATCGTGTAGACTCGTATTTTTTACTTTTGTATTATCATTTTTGCCGATCATAAGGTGTTTCCAACCTATGATCGAAGATGATGTATATTTTTTGAAAACACTCCTATACTATGATATATCACTATTTGCCGGCTATCTATGTACATATGTGAATGTTGTTTGATTTACTGCGTTTGATTATTGCAAATGTCTATTTATCATACTAGAAGCAATTGAATTTTCCAATGTATTTAAATGTCTTGGAATATGCTGATATTCAATGTAATCAAATTCACGTTCCAAGAGACGAACTCTTAAAAATAACCGTAATAACACTGGATTTCTAATGGTATAAACCCTGTTAAGCTGTAATACAAAAAGTTCGGAATCCAGCCTTACAATCAAACTCTGAATTCGAAATGATATGGATTCAGATAATAACTCAATCACTGCACTATACTTGGCAATGTTATTTGTTTTTTGACCAAGGCTTACCCCATGCATGGATACTAACTCGTCAGAGGGTGAATAGATAACCCAAGTTGCGGAAGAAATGTTCCGTGTACTACGACAAGCACCATCAGCAAAACCAATGTAGGTTCGAAGAGACGTCGACATCTGCAATATCAAGAGTAAAACTCAGATAAGCAGGAATAGTGACAAAAACACACTCTAAACTAGGCACACCTTTCTAATCTAAAACACACCAACAGTAAAGAAATCTAAACTAAAAAAAATCTCCACACCTCATTTAAGCATAATATCGCTTTAGATAAAGCCCATTTCTGGGTTTATCCAAAGGGACACCGTCAAAATCTATCAACTCATAGGCCCCTTTTGCTAACTTTCGTTTAACAATGTAAGTACCATGCCACATAGGCACGAATTTCCCAGCTCCTAGCTTGTCGTTAGCTTGATCATAAAGTAAAACTAGGTCTCCTTCTAAAAAATTTCGAGGGATCACACTTCTATCATACTGAGCTTTAATCCTTTTAACATGAGCTTCGTTTGCTATTGAAACATTTCGTCGATTCTCATCTAATTGGGCTAAGTAAAAGAAACGTTTCTCCTCTTCAGACGTAGTTGGAAGTAATTCTACGGCTAATTTTAGTGATGGTATTTCGCATTCAATCGGCAACACAGCTTCCACTCCGTAAACCAGTTGAAAAGGAGTGAAACCCGTTGATGTTTTGACTGAGGTTCGATATGCCCAAAGCGCTGAAAATAACATGGAATGCCAATTCGTCTTGTGAATACCAATGATTCGTTTAATGATGGTGAGTAAAACTTTGTTAATGGCTTCAACCACACCATTGGCTTGCGGATAATACAGAGTGGAACTATCGTGGCGCAAGCCAAACTGGTCTGTCAGTTCAGTCATCATGACATTCCAAAAATGACTTCCATGATCCGTAATAATAACTTGAGGAACACTGAGCCTAGCAATTATGTGATTAAATACGAAATTTGCAGTAGTCTTGCCGTCAACTGAAAACGTAGGCATCGCTTCGGCCCATTTTGTAAAATAATCTACTGCTAAGATAATATAGGCATGCCCCCTGGCCGAGTGAGGGTTACATGTAATAAAATCGATCCCAATTTTGCGAAAGGACCAACAGCAATTATAGGGTGAAGAGGAGCGGGTGGCGCGCGCATTTTCCGATAAAAAATTTGACAGTTGTGGAATTTCCGAACCGCATAAATACAATCTATGGTCTGCGAAACCAGAGATTCTGGGTTCGATCCCCAGTGGATTCGCCATTTTGTTGTGTAGATTAATCCATCTTGCGGACAAGACTGATCTCTCTAGTACTAAAAGTAACTAGCAACAAACAGCCAGTTATACTAATATCTCTCTAAGCATATAAGATTCATAAAAATATTATATAGGTGTAAGGCCTACCTTATATCCAACGCTTGCTTGATCTCGTTGAAGTCCTTCCCGTGCACTTGAAAGAAAGTTCCTCGTGAATCTGCAGTCACAAACAAGCAAAAAGATTACACACCACATGTATAGACATTATTATAAACCATACTCATCATAATGATCAAGGAATTTATGAAATAAACCATGATAGACAGTTTAATGAGGGAAATGAGTATATTTGTATTAACTTCAAATAAAGAAAACCTTTACAACCTGTGCCTTGATGTCGTGCAGGTCCTCTCGGGGTTCGAAGCAGGAATCTCTTCTAATTTGACAAGCATTGCACTCTTTGAACCAAGATAGATAGAGATGAGTGATTTAACCTCACAAAAAGTCTTATTTAACTGAGTCTGAATCTCAACAACATTTAACTTCAAATATCTTAAGCTTGAACTCCCTTTGAGGCTACCCAAGGCCTTTTTTTATGGTGGAAAAGAGGAGGTTTTCTATTCCAAATATGAAGGGATAGAATCCTCCTTCAAAGGGATTAGATCCTTACATCAAGGGTTTAGCTCCATCAAGTGAGGGATGCGTGAACCTTCTCAAAGCGTATCCATTCCAGAAAATTCCCATCTAGAATCTTCTGGAATTCATCTGAAATCAACTTTTTATCTTTAATTTCTCGCCTTTTTGAGTTTTACAGAGGTCCGCACCCATGACACAAAGAACGTGCGGCATGGTTCCGCAGGAGGGCTGAACTTTAGGTGCGGGACCGCAGGAAATGAATATAGAAAGTGCGATACCAATGTTTAGGGGATTTTTAGGAACTTTTCTTTGATTTTGAAAGCTTGACATGAGGAGCTGATATGTTAGACTTGTAAAAGGAGGAAGTATGAGTAATAATGAGCTCATAATCATAGTAAATGTCAGGATGACAGTTTTTAGTGTAACAAATTGCCCCCTAAAGTACAAAGTCTGGAATAGATGAAGCTGAAGTCTGTCATATATGAAGAGTGCAGTACTTTATCATTTCAAAGATCATCCTGTGGACACCCCAGTCGGAACCTGTAAAAACATTCAATGCAAAATATATACATATATATGTCATCACTGAGGTAGGCATTCCCATACTCAGATTAAAACTAACTAGAAACTAATAATCGTTACGATACGGGTTTGATTTTGAATACATCATAGTACGATATATGTAGACATAATTAATAGGCCATAACCATACGTATAAATAGTCAACTCCACGATGATAACAAAATTCACCATTTCAGTTGACCGACTAGATCCGAGTCTTGATAGATTTCCGCATCTCGAACTAGTACGATTCTATCCATGTGAATAAATGTGTTGAAGTCGAACTGGTAAACGACCGCCAGATACGATCGATGATGTGAACCTAACAAGTGTGAAGAAAACCTGATAATGTTACTCCTCTCAAGTACTCGGTACTTTCCATGAAATGTGAATGAATGAAATTTGATAGAATGTCACGGAATCATTGATCGAAGGTCGATGATGCAGCTTGTCGTCGAAAGGCAAGCACGCCATTGAGGCAAATAAATTTCAAGATGCGGCGATTCCACACATAAGGCTACTTCCTAGATAATGTGCTGATGTCGATAGAAAGTGATCTGTCGTAGGCAAGCCCACAACACGAAATCATAGATCAAGTCTTGAAAATATATTGGCAAGGACTGAATCAGAGATGGTAAAAAATGGATGACAGATATTTTGCAGATGAATGGTTTATTTGAACTGTTCTCTTGAACACATAACGACACTGCAGATGGCTTGGTAATAATTGACCCAAAGCTAATACCCAGAAACTGGCTGAAGACTTTCAATGTGGTTTGATTAACTGTTAGGCAAAGGAATTCCCAACCCAGGTGAATGAAAGTGTCGTGTTCAAGAGTGGTTTACTGAATTTTCGAAAAAATTTAAAATACAACAAACACGCCCATTTTTCTCTCTTTTCCCCCCACCATTTCTAGCAAGTACCTCTTTAATTTTGACAAGCTTGTGGAGGATAACATTTGCTTGTTATGTAAGCTCATCCTTTGGATGAGTCCAACTTAGTATAAAATCAAACCCTAAGGAGGAGTGGTTCGTTCCTGTTTGTAATTGATAGGTCCTTTACTGTTTAGTTTTAATGAGTCCAATATAGGAGAAACTCGGTGTTCCCGAGTTTTAGGGAGTCGGAAAAGAAAACTACTTAGAAAACTCGCGTGGTGTACTTTTCGTAAATTTAGTCTCTCAAGCCGGAAAAAGGATAAAATAATGCGAAGAACTCTATTGACGAAATTAGTCAACGTATATCTTTTTCGTAAATAGTCCATTCGGTCCGTAAAAGGGATAACCTCTTGAAAGGACGATCATTCATTACTTTTAACGAGTTCAAATAATCAGTACTCGGCAATCTTTGCATTTTTAGAGAGTGCGGGAACTTGAGGAGAGGACTCCATGGTTTAACTTTCGTAAATTTTTTGAATTTTTTGAAAGAGTCCGAAAAAGTGATAAAAGTATGCTCTTTGTTGAAAAACGATCAGTTCACCTGAAAAATTAAGTTTCTGCACAAAAACTTGAAACATTACACATACCTGTTTAAGATAAGTAAAAATGCTTTCAAAAATACCTTTTTAAAGTGAAAAATAAATAAATTAAAAATTTATTCATTCGAAAAAACTTATAAAAAGGACTTTTTCAATTTCATTTTTACCGTTCAGTTTCAGAGTGAAAAGTAAAAAGGTTTTGGGTAAGAAAGTTCCTGTAAAGATTCTGGAAAATTTGTCCGTTGGAATTGAGAACCGTCAGTCCTAGGTAATCCAGAACCTCTCAATCTTGTTTTTCATCCGTTTCAAATTTTTTTTAGGCTTTAGTTTGCATTTTTGGGGCAAAAAATGGTTTAAAAGTTCGCTCGCGGGGTCCGCAGGTGGGACACACGCTACCTGCGGACCCCGACTTTTTCCTACAAGGAAAAAGTCGTGGGTTCTGCACTCGACACACATCACGCGTGCGGATCTACGCACTGTGTATAAAGCGTAGGTGCGGTACCCGCGCGGTTGATTTTGAAACATTCATTTCTCATTTGTTTGCCAAAAAATTTCAAATAAGATTGTTCTAACTTGTCTTTTTATGTATTGTAGGATTGACAAGATGTTGATCTGGCGAGAACGTGAGCACGAGGAAGTGGATGAAGCCGCTATACTCCATTTTTCCACACAACAAGCATTAAGAGCATGTGGCTTGTACAAATTTTGGGCCATTTCAGGCATGAGGGCACAAGTAGAACTCTTGACATGGTTGGTGAACAGATGGAATGTACAGGACCAATGCTTCTTTATTGGAGGCCACCGGCTCCAAATTGAGCTGGAGGATATATATTTCTTGACTGGTTTGTCTAAGAGGGGCGAACAAGTTTCTTTGTTTGGGACTAGGCCAGGTGGCCAGTCTGTCGCTAGTCTCCAACTAGAATTCTGCAATGACCAGGCAAATCCTAGAGACAAATGGATTGAAACAAAACACATCATCTGTCCTGAATTGAAATTTATTTCTTTTACTGTTACCAAACTGTGTGGGAGTGCTGCGCTTCATGTAGCTACTGGTTCTCAAATGCGTATTTCCGTGCACTGTTTTCGCGGCACCATCTTTAACTGGTGTGAAGCTGTGTTGGCTAATGTAAAAGGCCAACTAACCAGAGCAAAAAATGGGAAACTAAATAACTTTGGATACAGATCCATTGTTGTTTCTTTTGCTCTGGAGAGGATCCCCATGTTAGCTCCACAGAGTATTGCCGTTGATGCCGGTCGACCTCGAGAACAGAGAATGGTTCGTTGGTCCGCGTTGATGGATCGTCATGCTATTGAGGGTACTGAGATTGTGCGATTTCCTTCTTCATATTTTCGTTGGCTGGATCGCCAACTTTTTGTGATAGAGGATTTTCCATATGCCGAGATAGATTTCCGCGGTGACAGAGAGATGGCTCTCCCAGCAGGGGAACAGTGGGATGAGTCAGGTACAATCATTTTTCAACGTTTGCTAAATTCTAATTTTTTTTAAATTTTTTATCGTCTTTGAAAACTAATAACCAAAAGTTTTTTGAAAACAGATGTGGGTCCACAAAGACCAGCCCATCTCCAACCTTACGAGAGAAGACAACCAGTTGCGGCCGCACCAGCCCCAGCAGGCCAATCAGCGGAGATTTTGACTGATTTAGAGCATCATCTAGAGCGTTTGACTCTAGATATTCCAGAGACGAGAATATATGACATTCCTCTCAGGTTGCAGAGATATGTGATTGGAGTTCCAGGACCTTTTAGGAGGTTCCTATGCAGGGTAGCCCGAGCAGTGGTTTCTTATCGTGATCACCATCAGTGATGGGATGATCGTGTAGACTCATATTTTTGACTTTTGTATTATTATTTTTGCCGATCATAAGGTGTTTCCAACCTATGATCGAAGACGATGTATATTTTTTGAAAACACTCCTATACTATGATATATCACTATTTGTCGGCTATCTGTGTACATATGCGAATGCTGTTTGTTTTACTGCTTTTGATTATTGCAAATGTCTATTTATCATACTAGAAGCAATTGAATCTACTAATGTATTTAAATATATTGGAATATGCTGATATTCAATGTAATCAAATTCACGTTCCAAGAGACGAACTCTCAAAAACAACCGTAATAATACTGGATTTCTAATGGTCTAAACCCTGTTAAGCTGTAATACAACAAGTTCAAAATCCAACCTTACAATCAAACTCCGAATTCAAAATGATATGGATTCAGAAAATAACTCAATCACTGCACTATACTCAGCAATGTTATTTGTTGTTTGACCAAGGCTTACCCCATGCATGGATACTAATTCGTTAGAGGGTGAATAGATAACCCAAGCTGCGGAAGAAATGTTCTGTGTACTACGACAAGCACCATCAGCAAAACCAATGTAGGTTTGAAGAGACGTCGACATCTGCAATATCAAGAGTAAAACTCAGATAAGCAGGAATAGTGACAAAAACACACTCTCTAAACTAGGCACACTTTTCTAATCTAAAACACACCAGCAGTAAAGAAATATAAACTAACAAAAATCTCCACACCTCATTTAAGCATAATATTTCTTTAGAGAAAGCCCATTTCTGGGTTTATCCAAAGGGACACCGTCAAAATCTATCAACCCATAGGCCCCTTTTGCTAACTTTCGTTTAACAATATAAGGACCAATGCCACATAGGCACGAATTTCCCAGCTCCTAGCTTGTCGTTAGCTTGATCATAAAGTAAAACTAGGTCTCCTTCTAAAAAATTTCGAGGGGTCACACTTCTATCATACTAAGCTTTTATCCTTTTAACATGAGCCTCGTTTGCTATTGCAGCATTTCGTCGATTCTCATCTAATTGGGCTAAGTACAAGAAACGTTTCTCCTCTTCAGACGTAGCTGGAAGTAATTCTACGGCTAATTTTAGTGACGGTATTTCGCATTCAATCGGCAACACAACTTCCAAACCGTAAACTAGTTGAAAATGAGTGAAACCCGTTGATGTTTTGACTGAGGTTCGATATGCCCAAAGCGCTGAAAATAACATGGAATGCCAATTCGTCTTGTGAATACCAATGATTCGTTTGATGATGGTGACTAAAACTTTGTTAATGGCTTCAACCAGACCATTGGCTTGCGGATAATACGGAGTGGAACTATCGTGGCGCAAGCCAAGCTGGTCTGTCAGTTCAGTCATCATGACATTCCGAAAATGACTTCCATAATCCGTAATAATAGCTTGAGGAACACCGAACCTAGCAATTATGTGATTAAATACGAAAGTTGCAGCAGTCTTGCCGTCAACTGAAAACGTAGGCATCGCCTCGACCCATTTTGTAAAATAATCTACTGCTAAGATAATATAGGCATGCCCCCCGGCCGAGTGAGGGTTACATGTAATAAAATCGCTACCCCATTTTGCAAAAGGACCAACAGCAATTATAGGGTGAAGAGGAGCGGGTGGCGCGCCCATTTTCCGATCAAAAATATTATAGTTGTGGCATTTCCGAACCGCATAAATACAATCTCTGGTCTGCGAAACCAGAGATTCTGGGTTCGATCCCCAGTGGAGTCGCCATTTTGTTGTGTAGATTAATCCATCTTGCGGACAAGACCGATCTCTCTAGTACTAAAAGTAACTAGCAACAAACAACCAATTATACTAATCTCTCTCTAAGAATATAAGATTCATAAAAATTCTATATAGGTGTAAGGCCTACCTTATATCCAGCGCTTGCTTGATCTCGTTGAAGTCCTTCCCGTGCACTTGAAAGAACGTTCCTCGTGAATCTGCAGTCACAAACAAGCAAAAAGATTACACAGCACCTGTATAGACATTATTATAAACCATACTCATCATAATGATCAAGGAATTTATGAAATAAACCATGAATAGATAGTTTAATGAGAGAAATGAGTATATTTGTATTAACTTCAAATAAAAGAAAACCTTTACAACCTGTGCCTTGATGTCGTGCAGGTCCTCTTGGGGTCTGAAGCAGGAATCTCTTCTACTTTTATGAGCATTGCACTTTTTGAACCAAGACGGATAGAGGTGAGTGATTTAACCTCACAGAAAGTCTTAGTTAACTAAGTCTGAATCTCAACAGCATTTAACTTCAAATATCTTAAAGCTTGAACTCCCTTTGAGGCTACCCAAGGCCTATTTTTATAGTGGAAAAGAGGAGGTTTTCTGTTCCAAATATGAAGGGATAGAATCCTCCTTCAAAGGGATTAGCTCCTTACATCAAGGGGTTAGCTCCATCAAGCGAGGGATGCATGAACCTTCTCAAAGTGTATCCATTCCCGAAAATTCCCATCTAGAATCTTCTAGAATTCATCTGAAATTCACTTTTTATCTTTACTTTCTCGCCTTTTTTGGGTTTTACAGAGGTCCGCACCCATAACACAAAGAACGTGCGGTATGGTTCCACAGGAAAGCTTAACATTAGGTGCGGGACCGTAGGAAATGAATAGAGAAAGTGCGATACCAATGCTTAGGGGATTTTTAGGAACTTTTCTCTGATTTTGAAAGCTTGACATGAGGAGCTGATATGTTAGACTTGCAAAAGGAGGAAGTATGAGTAATAATGAGCTCATACTCATGGTAAAATGTCAGGATGACAATTTTTAGTGTAACAAATTGCCCCCTAAAGTGCAAAGTCTGGAATAGATGAAGTTGAAGTCTGTCATATATGAAGAGTGCAGTACTTTATCATTTCAAAGATCATCTTGTGGACACCCCAGTCGGAACCTGTAAAAACATTCAATGCAAAATATATACATATATATGTCATCACTGAGGTAGGCATTCCCATACTCAGATTAAAACTAACTAGAAACGAACTCAAATCGTTCTGATACAGGAATGATTTTGAATACATCATAGTACAGATATATGTAGACACAGTATGGACGCAGCCATCTGTTATAAATAGTCTACTGTATAGATGATAACAAATTTCCTCGCAACCTGGATGGTAGAACTAGATCCAGGGTCTTGATTTCCGCATCTCGAACTAGTACGATTCTATCCATTGTTATTTCTTTTTCTCTGGAGAGGATCCCCATGTTAGCTCCACAGAGTATTGCCGTTGATGCCAGTCGACCTCGAGAACCGAGAATGATTCGTTGGTCCGCGTTGATGGCTCGTCATGCTATTGAGGGTACTGAGCTTGTGCGATTTCCTCCTTCATATTTTCGTTGGCTGGATCGCCAAATTTTTGTGATAGAGGATTTTCCATATGCCGGGATAGATTTCCGCGGTGACAGAGAGATGGCTCTCCAGCAGGGGAACAGTGGGATGAGTCAGGTACAATCATTTTTCAACGTTTGCTAAATTCTATTTTTTTTTTTAATTTTTTATCGTCTTTGGAAACTAATAACCAAAGGTTTTTTGAAAACAGATGTGGGTCCACAAAGACCAGCCCATCTCCAACCTTACGAGAGAAGACAACCAGTTGCGGCCGCACCAGCCCCAGCAGGCCAATCAGCGGAGATTTTAACTGATTTAGAGCATCATCTAGAGCGTTTGACTCTAGATATTCCAGACAGGAGCATAGATGACATTCCTCTCAGGTTGCAGAGATATGTGATTGGAGTTCCAGGACCTTTTAGGAGGTTCCTATGAAGGGTAGCCCGAGCAGTGGTTTCTTATCGTGATCACCATCAGTGATGGGATGATCGTGTAGACTCATATTTTTGACTTTTGTATTATCATTTTTGCCGATCATAAGGTGTTTCCAACCTATGATCAAAGACGATGTATATTTTTTGAAAACACTCCTATACTGTGATATATCACTATTTGCCAGCTATCTGTGTACATATGTGAATGTTGTTTGTTTTACTGCTTTTGATTATTGCAAATGTCTATTTATCATACTAGAAGCAATTGAATCTTCTAATGTATTTAAATATCTTGGAATATGCTGATATTCAATGTAATCAAATTCACGTTCCAAGAGACGAACTCTCAAAAACAACCGTAACAATACTGGATTTCTAATGGTATAAACCCTGTTAAGCTGTAATACAACAAGTTCAGAATCCAACCTTACAATCAAACTCCGAATTCCAAATGATATGGATTCGGACAATAACTCAATCAGCACTATACTCGGCAATGTTATTTGTTGTTTGACCAAGGCTTACCCCATGCATGGATACTAACTCGTCAGAGGGTGAATAGATAACCCAAGCTACGGAAGAAATGTTCCGTGTACTACGACAAGCACCATCAGCAAAACTAATGTAGGTTTGAAGAGACATCAACATCTGCAATATCAAGAGTAAAACTCAGATAAGCAGGAATAGTGACAAAAACACACTTCTAAACTAGGCACACTTTCCTAATCTAAAACACACCAGCAGTAAAGAAATCTAAACTAACAAAAATCTCCACACCTCATTTAAGAATAATATCGCTTTAGATAGAGCCCATTTCTGGGTTTATCCAAAGGGACATCGTCAAAATCTATCAAATCATAGGCCCCTTTTGCTAACTTTCGTTTAACAATATAAGGACCATGCCACATAGGCACGAATTTTCCAGCTCCTAGCTTATCGTTAGCTTGATCATAAAGTAAAACTAGGTCTCCTTCTAAAAAATTTCGAGGGGTCACATTTCTGTCATACTGAGCTTTTATCCTTTTAACATGAGCTTCGTTTTCTATTGTAGCATTTCGTCGATTCTCATCTAATTGGGCTAAGTACAAGAAACGTTTCTCCTCTTCAGACGTAGCTGGAAGTAATTCTACAGCTAATTTTAGTGATGGTATTTCGCATTCAATCGGCAACACAGCTTCTAAACCGTAAACCAGTTGAAAAGGAGTGAAACCCGTTGATGTTTTGACTGAGGTTCGATATGCCCAAAGCGCTGAAAATAACATGGAATGCCAATTTTTCTTGTGAATACCAGGGTCGTTTAATCATGGTGACTAAAACTTGTTAATGGCTTCAACCCGAGACCATTGGCTTGCGGATAATACGGAGTGGAGCTATCGTGGCGCAAACAGCTGGTCTGTTAGTTGGAATCATCATGACATTCCGAAAATGACTTCCATGATCCGTAATAATAGCTTGAGGAACACCGAACCTAGCAATTATGTGATTAAATACGAAAGTTGCAGCAGTCTTGCCGTCAGCTGAAAATGTAGGCATCGCCTCGACCCATTTTGTAAAATAATCTACTGCTAAGATAATATAGGCATGCCCCCCGGCCGAGTGAGGGTTACATGTAATAAAATCGATACCCCATTTCGCGAAAGGACCAGCCATGATTATAGGGTGAAGAGGAGCGGGTGGCGCGCGCATATTTCGATCAAGAATTTGACGGTTGTTGTATTTCAGAACATATAAATACAATCCTACGGTACGAAACCCGGAGATTAAGGTTAGCCAATTGGAGTTGCCATTTTGTTGTGTAGATTAATCCGTCTTGCAGACAAGACCGATCTCTCTAGTACTAAAAGTAACTAGAAACAAACAACCAATTATACTAATCTCTCTCTAAGCATACAAGATTCATAAAAATGCTATATAGGTGTAAGGCCTACCTTATGTCCAGCGCTTGTTTGATCTCGTTGAAGTCATTCCCGTGCACTTGAAAGAACATTCCTTGTGAATCTGCAGTCACAAACAAGCAAAAAGATTACACAGCACCTGTATAGACATTATTATAAACCATACTCATCATAATGATCAAGGAATTTATGAAATAAACCATGAATAGACAGTTTAATGAGAGAAATGAGTATATTTGTATTAACTTCAAATAAAAGAAAACCTTTACAACCTGTGCCTTGATGTTGTGCAGGTCCTTCCGGGGTCCGAAGCAGGAATCTCTTCTAATTTGACAAGCATTGCACTCTTTGAACCAAGACAGATAGAGATGAGTGATTTAACCTCACAGAAAGTCTTAGTTAACTGAGTCTGAATCTCAACAGCATTTAACTTCAAATATCTTAAGTTTGAACTCCCTTTGAGGCTACCCAAGGCCTCTTTTTATGGTGGGAAAGAGGAGGTTTTTTGTTCCAAATATGAAGGAATAGAATCCTCCTTCAAAGGGATTAGCTCCCTACATCAAGGGTTTAGCTCCATCAAGTGAGGGATGCATGAACCTTCTCAAAGCGTATCCATTCCCGAAAATTCCCATCTAGAATCTTCTAGAATTCATCTGAAATCCACTTTTTTATCTTTACTTTCTCGCCTTTTTGAGTTTTACAGAGGTCCGCACCCATAACACAAATAACGTGCGGTATGGTTCCGCAGGAAAGCTTAACATTAGGTGCGGGACCGCAGGAAATGAATAGAGAAAGTGCGATACCAATGTAGGGGATTTTTAGGAATTTTTCTCTAATTTTGAAAGCTTGACATGAGGAGCTGATATGTTAGACTTGCAAAAGGAGGAAGTATGAGTCATAATGAGCTCATACTCATAGTAAAATGTCAGGATGACAGTTTTTAGTGTAACAAATTGTCCCCTAAAGTGCAAAGTCTGGAATAGATGAAGCTAAAGTCTGTCATATATGAAGAGTGCAGTACTTTATCATTGCAAAGATCATCCTGTGGACATCCCAGTCGGAACCTGTAAAAACATTCAATGCAAAATATATACATATATATGTCATCACTGAGGTAGGCATTCCCATACTCAGATTAAAACTAACTCAAATTGTTCTGATACAGGAATGATTTTGAATACATCATAGTACAAATATATGTAGACACAGTATGGATGTAACCATCTGTTTATAAATAGTCTACTGTATAGATGACAAAAAAATTCCTCGCAGCTTGGATGGTGGAAACTAGATCCAGGGTCTTGATTTCCGCATCTCGAACTAGTACGATTCTATCCATGTGAATAAATGTGTTGAAGTCGAACATGGTAGAAACCACTTGATTACCAGTCAATGATGTGAAATGTTAACAAGTGTGAGAGAAACCACCAGTAATGTTAATGGCTCTCAAAGTACCCAGTACAATCCATGAAATGTGAATGAATGAGCTAAAGTCGAACATGTCACGGAATCATTCGATCGAAGGTCGATGATGCAACCTGTCGTCGAAGGCGAGAAACCTGCCATTGAGGCATGCAGATTTCAAAGTACTGACGATTTCTGGATCAACTTCCTAGATAATGTGCTGATGTCGATAGAAAGTGATCTGTCGTAGGTAAGCCTACAACACGAAATCATAGATCAAGTTTTGAAAATATATTGGCAAGGACTGACTCTGGGATGGTTAATAATGGATGACAGATATTTTTCATATGAATGGTTTATTTGAACTGTTCTCTTGAACACATAATGACACTGCATATGGCTTGGTAACAATTGACCCAAAGCTAATACCCAGAAACCGGCTGAAGACTTTCAATGTGGTTTGATTAACTGTTAGGCAAAAGAATTCCCAACCGAGGTGAATGAAAGTGTCGTGTTCAAGAGTGGTTGACTGAATTTTTGAAAATTTTAAAATACAACAAACACGCCCATTTTTCTCTCTTTTTCCCCCACCATTTCTGGCAAGTATCTCTTTATTTTTGACAAGCTTGAGGAGGATAACATTTGCTTGGTTATAAGCTCATCCTTCGGATGAGTCCAACTTAGTTTAAAATTCGAACCCTAAGAAGGAGTGGTTCGTTCCTGTTGAAAATTAAACGGGTCCTTTACTGTTAAGTTTTAACGAGTTCAGTATAGGAGAAACTCGGTGTTTTTCAGTCTTAGGGAGTCAGAAGAAAAACTTAAGAAAACTCCGTGGGTGTACTTTTTCATAAATTTAGTCTCTCAAGCCCGAAAAAGGATAAAATAATGCGAGAGAGAACTCTATTGACCGTAATTAGTCAACGTATACCTTTTTCGTAAATAGTCCATTTCAGTCCATAAAAGGGATAAACTTATACTGAAAGGACGATCATTCATTTACTTTAACGAGTTCGAATAATCAAGTACTCGGAAATCTTTTCATATTTAGAGAGTCTGAAAAGGGCTTAAAAGAGGACTCCAAGGTTTCGATTTTTCGTAAATTTTTTGAAAGAATCCGAAAAAGTGAGAAAATTATGCTCTTTGTTTAAAAACGATCAGTTCACCTGAAAAATCCAGTTTCTGCACAAAAAATTGAAACATTACACATACATGTTTAAGATAAGTAAAAATGCTTTCAAAAATACCTTTTTAAAGTGAAAAATAAATAAATTAAAAATTCATTCATTCGAAAAAACTTATAAAAAGGATTTTTTCAATTTCATTTTTACCGTTCAGTTTCAGAGTGAAAAGTAAAAAGCTTTTGGGTAAGAAAGTTCCTGTGAAGATTTTGGAAAATTCGTCCGTTGGAAACGAGAACCGTCAGTCCCAGGTAATCCACAACCTCTCAATCTTGTTTTTCATCCGTTTCAAATTTTTTTTTAGGCTTTAGTTTGCATTTTTGGGGCAAAAAATGGTTTAAAAGTTCGCCCGCGGGGTTCGCAGGTGGGACACACGCTACCTGCGGACCCCGAATTTTTCATACAAGGAAAAAGTCATGGGTTCCACACCCGGCACACATCACACGTGCGGATCTACGCACTGTGTATAAAGCGTAGGTGTGGTACCCGCGCAGTTGATTTTGAAACATTCATTTCTCATTTATTTGCCAAAAAATTTCATTTTTAACTTGCCTTTTTATGTATTGCAGGATTGACAAGATGCTGATCTGGCGAGAACGTGAGCACGAGGAAGTGGATGAAGCCGCTATACTCCATTTGCCCACACAACAGGCATTAAGAGCATGTGGCCTGTACAAATTTTGGGCCATTTCAGGCATGAGGGCACAAGTAGAACTCTTGACATGGTTGGTGAACAGATGGAATGTACAGGACCAGTGCTTCTTTATTGGTGGCCACTGGCTCGAAATTGAGCTGGAGGATATATATTTCTTGACTGGTTTGTCCAAGAGGGGCGAACAAGTTTCTTTGTTTGGGACTAGGCCAGGTGGCCAGTCTATCGCTAGTCTCCAACTAGAATTCTGCAATGACCAGGCAAATCCTAGAGACAAACGGATTGACATAAAACACATCATCCATCCTGAATTGAAAGCTATTGCTGTTACTGTTACCAAACTGTGTGGGAGTGCTGCGCTTCATGTAGCTACTGGTTCCCAAATGCGTATTTCCGTGGACTGGTTTCGCGGCACCATCTTTAACTGGTGTGAAGTTGTGTTGGCTAATGTAAAAGGCCAACTAACCAGAGAAAAAAATGGAAAACTAAATAACTTTGGATACGGATCCATTGTTGTTTCTTTTGCTCTAGAGAGGATCCCCATGTTAGCTCCATAGAGTATTGCCGTTGATGCCGGTCGACCTCGAGAATCGAGAATGGTTCGTTGGTCCGCGTTGATGGCTCGTCATGTTATTGAGGGTACTGAGATTGTGCGATTTCCTTCTTCATATTTTTGTTGGCTGGATCGCCAACTTTTTGTGATAGAGGATTTTCCATATGCTGGGATAGATTTCCACGGTGACAGAGAAATGGCTCTCCCAGCAGGGGAACAGTGGGATGAGTCAGGTACAATCATTTTTCAACGTTTGCTAAATTCTAATTTTTTTAAAATTTTTTATCCTCTTTGAAAACTAATAACCAAAAGTTTTTTGAAAACAGATGTGGGTCCACAAAGACCAGCCCATCTCCAACCTTACAAGAGAAGACAACCAGTTGCGGCCGCACCAGCCCCAGTAGGCCAATCAGCGGAGATTTTGACTGATTTAGAGCATCATCTAGAGCGTTTGACTCTAGATATTCCAGAGACGAGCATAGATGACATTCCTCTCAGGGTGCAAAGATATGTGATTGGAGTTCCAGAACCTTTTAGGAGGTTCTTATGCAGGGTAGCCCAAGCAGTGGTTTCTTATCGTGATCACCATCAGTGATGGGATGATCGTGTAGACTCATATTTTTGACTTTTGTATTATCATTTTTTCCGATCATAAGGTGTTTCCAACCTATGATCGAAGACGATGTATATTTTTTGAAAACACTCCTATACTATGATATATCACTATTTGCCGACTATCTGTGTACATATTGTGAATGTTGTTTGTTTTACTGCTTTTGATTATTGCAAATGTCTATTTATCATACTAGAAGTAATTGAATCTGCTAATGTATTTAAATATGTTGGAATATGCTGATATTCAATGTAATCAAATTCACGTTCCAAGAGACGAACTCTCAAAAACAACCGTAACAATACTGGATTTCTAATGGTATAAACCCTGTTAAGCTGTAATACAACAAGTTCAGAATCCAACCTTACAATCAAACTCCGAATTCCAAATGATATGGATTCAGATAATAACTCAATCACTGCACTATACTTGGCAATGTTATTTGTTGTTTGACCAAGGCTTACCCCATGCATGGATACTAACTCGTCAGAGGGTGAATAGATAACCCAAGCTGTGGAAGAAATGTTCCGTGTACTACGACAAGCACCATCAGCAAAACCAATGTAGGTTTGAAGAGACGTCGACATCTGCAATATCAAGAGTAAAACTCAGATAAGCAGTAATAGTGACAAAACACACTTCTAAACTAGGCACACTTTTCTAATCTAAAACACACCAGCAGTAAGGAAATCTAAACTAACAAAAATCTCCACACCTCGTTTAAGCATAATATCGCTTTAGATAAAGCCCATTTCTGGGTTTATCCAAAGGGACACCGTCAAAATATATCAACTCATAGGCCCCTTTTGCTAACTTTCGTTTCACAATGTAAGGACCATGCCACATAGGCACG
Source organism: Pinus albicaulis (assembly GCA_034641835.2). NCBI lineage: Eukaryota > Viridiplantae > Streptophyta > Pinopsida > Pinales > Pinaceae > Pinus > Pinus albicaulis. The sequence continues at coordinate 17,044 of JAXQQM020067145.1, read as the reverse complement.
AATTTCCCAGCTCCTAGCTTGTCATTAGCTTGATCATAAAGTAAAACTAGGTCTCCTTCTGAAAAATTTCGAGGGGTCACACTTCTATCATACTGAGCTTTTATCCTTTTAACATGAGCCTAGTTTGCTATTGCAGCATTTCGTCGATTCTCATCTAATTGGGCTAAGTACAAGAAACGTTTCTCCTCTTCAGACGTAGCTGGAAGTAATTCTACGGCTAATTTTAGTGACGGTATTTCACATTCAATCGGCAACACAGCTTCCAAACCGTAAACCAGTTGAAAAGGAGTGAAACCCGTTGATGTTTTGACTGAGGTTCGATATGCCCAAAGAGTTGAATATAACATGGAATGCCAATTCGTCTTGTGAATACCCATGATTCGTTTGATCATGGTGACTAAAACTTTGTTAATGGCTTCAACCAGACCATTGGCTTGCGGATAATACAGAGTGGAACTATCATGGCGCAAGCCAAGTTGGTCTGTTAGTTCAGTCATCATGACATTCCATGATCTGTAATAATAGCTTGAGGAACACCGAACCTAGCAATTATGTGATTAAATACGAAAGTTGCAGCAGTCTTGCCGTCAGCTGAAAATGTAGGCATCGCCTCGGCCCATTTTGTAAAATAATCTACTGCTAAGATAATATAGGCATGCCCCCCGGCCGAGTGAGGGTTACATGTAATAAAATCGATACCCCATTTCGCAAAAGGACCAACAGCAATTATAGGGTGAAGAGGAGTGGGTGGCGCGCATTTTCCGATCAAAAATTTGACAGTTGTGGCATTTCCGAACCGCATAAATACAATCTGCGGTATAACGGAAACCGAGAGGTGGACAATCCCGATTAAGGTATGCATTTTTGTTGTGTAGATTAATCCATCTTGCGGACAAGGCCGATCTCTCCTAGTACTAAAGTAACTAACAACAAACGAAATAGTCCTCTAATCTCTCTCTAAGCATATAAGATTCATAAAAACACTATATAGGTGTAAGGCCTACCTTATGTCCAACACTTGCTTGATCTCGTTGAAGTCCTTCCCGTGCACTGAAAGAACGTTCCTCGTGAATCTGCAATCACAAACAAGAAAAAATATTACACAGCACTTGTATAGACATTATTATAAACCATACTCATCATAATGATCAAGGAATTTATGAAATAAACCATGAATAGACAGTTTAATGATAGAAATGAGTATATTTGTATTAACTTCAAATAAAGAAAACCTTTACAACCTGTGCCTTGATGTCATGAATACTCGAATCAATGAATCTCTTCTACTTTGACAAGCATTGCACTCTTTGAACCAAGACGGATAGAGGTGAGTGATTTAGCCTCATAGAAAGTCTTAGTTAACTGAGTCTGAATCTCAACAGCATTTAACTTCAAATATCTTAAGCTTGAACTCCCTTTGAGGCTACCCAAGGCCTCTTTTATAGTGGAAAAGAGGAGGTTTCTTGTTCCAAATATGAAGGGATAGAATCCTCCTTCAAAGGGATTAGCTCCTTACATCAAGGGGTTAGCTCCATCAAGTGAGGGATGCATGAACCTTCTCAAAGCGTATCCATTCCCAAAAATTCCCATCTAGAATCTTCTAGAATTCATCTGAAATCCACTTTTTATCTTTACTTTCTCGCCTTTTTGAGTTTTACAGAGGTCCGCACCCATAACACAAAGAAAGTGCGGTATGGTTCCGCAGGAGGGCTGAACTTTAGGTGCGGGACCGCAGGTAATGAATAGAGAAAGTGCGATACTAATGTTTAGGGGATTTTTAGGAACTTTTCTCTGATTTTGAAAGCTTGACATGAGGAGCTGATATGTTAGACTTGCAAAAGGAGGAAGTATGAGTAATAATGAGCTCATACTCATAGTAAAATGTCAGGATGACAATTTTTAGTGTAACAAATTGCCCCCTAAAGTGCAAAGTCTGGAATAGATGAAGCTGAAGTCTATCATATATGAAGAGTGCAGTACTTTATCATTTCAAAGATCATCCTGTGGACACCCCAGTCGGAACCTGTAAAAACATTCAATGCAAAATATATACATATATATGTCATCACTGAGGTAGGCATTCCCATACTCAGATTAAAACTAACTATAAACTAACTCAAATCGTTCTGATACAGGAATGATTTTGAATACATCATAGTACAGATATATGTAGACACAGTATGGACGCAGCCATCTGTTTATAAATAGTCTACTGTATAGATGACAACAAAATTCCTCGCAGCCTGGATGGTGGAAACTAGATCCAGGGTCTTGATTTCCGCATCTCGAACTAGTACGATTCTATCCATGTGAATGAATGTGTTGAAGTCGAACATGGTAGAAACCACTTGATTACCAGTCAATGATGTAAACTGTTAACAAGTGTGAGAGAAACCACCAGTAATGTCAATGGCTCTCAAAGTACTCAGTACAATCCATGAAATGTGAATGAATGAGCTGAAGTCGAACATCTCATGAAATCATTCGATCGAAGGTCAATGATGCAACCTGTCGTCGAAGGCGAGAAACTTGCCCTTAAGGCATGCAGATTTCAAGGTACTGACGATTTCTGGATCAACTTCCTAGATAATGTGCTGATGTCGATAGAAAGTGATCTGTCGTAGGCAAGCCCACAACACGAAATCATAGATCAAGTTTTGAAAATATATTGGCAAGGACTAACTCAGGGATGGTCAAAATGGATGACAGATATTTTGCAGATGAATGGTTTATTTGAACTGTTCTCTTGAACACATAACGACACTGCAGATGGCTTGGTAACAATTGACCCAAAGCTAATACCCAGAAACCGGCTGAAGACTTTCAATGTGGTTTGATTAATTGTTAGGCAAAGGACTTCCCAACCCAGGTGAATGAAAGTGTCGTGTTCAAGAGTGGTTGACTGAATTTTCGAAAAATTTAAAATACAACAAACACGCCCATTTTTCTCTCTTTTCCCCCACCATTTCTGGCAAGTACCTCTTTATTTTTGACAAGCTTGAGGAGGATAACATCTGCTTGGTTATAAGCTCATCCTTCGGATGAGTCCAACTTAGTTTAAAATTCGAACCCTAAGAAGGAGTGGTTCGTTCCTGTTGAAAATTAAACAGGTCCTTTACTGTTAAGTTTTAACGAGTCCAGTATAGGAGAAACTCGGTGTTTTTTCAATTTTAGAGAGTCAGAAGAAAAAACTTAAGAAGACTCCATGGGTGTACTTTTTCGTAAATTTAGTCTCTCGAGCCCGAAAAAGGATAAAATAATGCGGGAGAGAACTCTATTGACCGTAATTAGTCAACGTATACCTTTTTTGTAAATAGTCCATTTCAGTCCGTAAAAGGGGTAAACTTATACTGAAAGGACGATCATTCATTTACTTTAACGAGTTCGAATAATCAAGTACTCGGCAATCTTTTCATATTTAGAGAGTCTGAAAAGGGCTTAAAAGAGGACTCCATGGTTTCGCTTTTTCGTAAATTTTTTGAAAGATTCCGAAAAAGTGATAAAAGTATGCTCTTTGTTGAAAAACGATCAGTTCACCTAAAAAATCCAGTTTCTGCACAGAAAGTTGAAACATTACACATACTTGTTTAAGATAAGTAAAAATGCTTTAAAAAATACCCTTTTTAAAGTGAAAAATAAATAAATTAAAAATTCATCCATTTGAAAGAGCTTATAAAAAGGACTTTTTCAATTTCATTTTTATCGTTCAGTTCCAAAGTGAAAGGTAAAAAGCTTTTGGGTAAGAAAGTTCCTGTGAAGATTCTGGAAAATTCGTCCATTGGAATCGAGAACCGTCAGTCTCAGGTAATCCACAACCTCTCAATCTTGTTTTTCATCCGTTTCAAATTTGTTTTTAGGCTTTAGTTTGAATTTTTGGGGCAAAAAATGGTTAAAAAATTCGCCTGCGGGGTCCGCAGGTGGGACACACGTTACCTGCGGACCCCGAATTTTTCCTATAAGGAAAAAGTTGTGGGTTCCGCACCCGGCACACATTACGCGTGCGGATCTACGGTCTGTGTATAAAGCATGGGTGCAGTACCCGCGCGGTTGATTTTAAAACATCCATTTCTCATTTGTTTGCCAAAAATTTTCAAATAAGATTATTCTAACTTGCCTTTTTATGTATTGTAGGATTGACAAGATGCTGATCTGGCGAGAACGTGAGCATGAGGAAGTGGATGAAGCCGTAATACTTCATTTTCCCACACAACAGGCATTAAAAGCATGTGGCTTGTACAAATTTTGGGCCATCTCAGGCATGAGGGCACAAGTAGAACTCTTGACATGGTTGGTGAACAGATGGAATGTGCAGGACCAGTGCTTCTTCATTGGTGGCCACCGGCTCGAAATTGAGCTAGAGGATATATATTTCTTGACTGGTTTGTCCAAGAGGGGCGAACAAGTTTCTTTGTTTGGGACTAGGCCAGGTGGCCAGTCTGTCGCTAGTCTCCAACTAGAATTCTGCAATGACCAGGCAAATCCTCGGGACAAACAGATTGACATAAAACACATCATCCGTCCTGAATTGAAAGTTATTTCTTTTACTGTTACCAAACTGTGTGGGAGTGCTGCGCTTCATGTAGCTACTGGTTCCCAAATGCGTATTGCCGTGGACTGTTTTCGCGGCACCATCTTTAACTGGTGTGAAGCTGTGTTGGCCAATGTAAAAGGCCAACTAACCAGAGCAAAAAATGGGAAACTGAATAACTTTGGATACGGATCCATTGTTGTTTCTTTTGCTCTGGAGAGGATCCCCATGTTAGCTCCACAGAGTATTGTTGTTGATGCCGGTCGACCTCGAGAACCGAGAATGGTTCGTTGGTCCGCGTTGATGGCTCGTCATGCTATTGAGGGTACTGAGATTGTACGATTTCCTTCTTCATATTTTCGTTGGCTGGATCGCCAACTTTTTGTGATAGAGGATTTTCCATATGCCGGGATAGATTTCCGCGGCGACAAAGAGATGGCTCTCCCTGCAGGGGAACAGTGGGATGATTCAGGTAAAATCATTTTTCAATGTTTGCTAAATTCTAATTTTTTTTATTTTTATCGTCTTTGAAAACTAATAACCAAAAGTTTTTTAATACATATGTGGGTCCACAAAGACCAGTCCATCTCCAACCTTACGAAAGAAGACAACCAGTTGCGCCCGCACCAGCCCCAGCAGGCCAATCAGCGGAGATTTTGACTGATTTAGAGCATCATCTAGAGCGTTTGACTCTAGATATTCCAGAGACGAGCATAGATGACATTCCACTCAGGTTGCAGAGATATGTGATTGGAGTTCCGGGACCTTTTAGGAGGTTCCTATGAAGGGTAGCTCGGGCAGTGGTTTCTTATCGTGATCATCATCAGTGATGGGATGATCATGTAGACTCATATTTTTGACTTTTGTATTATCATTTTTTCCGATCATAAGGTGTTTCCAACCTATGATCAAAGACGATGTATATTTTTTGAAAACACTCCTATACTATGATATATCACTATTTGCCGGCTATCTGTGTACATATATGAATGCGTTTGATTTACTGTTTTGATTATTGCAAATGTCTATTTATCATACTAGAAGCAATTGAATCTGCTAATGTATTTAAATGTCTTGGAATATGCTGATATTCAATGTAATCAAATTCACGTTCCAAGAGATGAACTCTCAAAAACAACCGTAATAACACTGGATTTCTAATGGTATAAACCCTGTTAAGCTGTAATACAACAAGTTCAGAATCCAACCTTACAATCAAACTCCGAATTCCAAATGATATGGACTCAGACAATAATTCAATCACTGTACTATACTCGGCAATGTTATTTGTTGTTTGACCCAGGCTTACCCCATGCATGGATACTAACTCGTCAGAGGGTGAATAGATAACCCAAGCTGCGGAAGAAATGTTCCGTGTACTACGACAAGCACCATCAGCAAAACCAATGTAGGTTTGAAGAGACGTCGACATCTGCAATATCAAGAGTAAAACTCAGATAAGCAGTAATAGTGACAAAACACACTTCTAAACTAGGCACACTTTTCTAATCTAAAACACACCAGCAGTAAAGAAATCTAAACTAACAAAAATCTCCACACCTCGTTTAAGCATAATATCGCTTTAGATAAAGCCCATTTCTAGGTTTATCCAAAGGGACACCGTCAAAATCTATCAACTCATAGGCCCCTTTTTCTAACTTTCGTTTAACAATATAAGGACCATGCCACATAGGCACGAATTTCCCAGCTCCTAGCTTGTCGTTAGCTTGATCATAAAGTAAAACTAGGTCTCCTTCTGAAAAATTTCGAGGGGTCACATTTCTATCATACTGAGCTTTTATCCTTTTAACATGAACCTCGTTTGCTATTGCAACGTTTCGTCGATCCTCATCTAATTGGGCTAAGTACAAGAGACGTTTCTCCTCTTCAGAAGTAGCTGGAAGTAATTCTACGGCTAATTTTAGTGACGGTATTTCGCATTCAATCGGCAACACAGCTTCCAAACCGTAAACCAGTTGAAAAGGAGTGAAACCCGTTGATTTTTTGACTGAGGTTCGATATGCCCAAAGCGCTGAAAATAACATGGAATGCCAATTCGTCTTGTGAATACCAATGATTCGTTTGATCATGGTGACTAAAACTTTGTTAATGGCTTCAACCAGACCATTGGCTTGCGGATAATACGGAGTGGAACTATCGTGGCGCAAGCCAAGTTGGTCTATCAGTTCAGTCATCATGACATTCCGAAAATGACTTCCATGATCCGTAATAATAGCTTGAGGAACACTGAACCTAGCAATTATGTAATTAAATACGAAAGTTGCAGCAGTCTTGCCGTCAGCTGAAAATGTAGGCATCGCCTCGGCCCATTTTGTAAAATAATCTACTGCTAAGATAATATAGGCATGCCCCCCGGCCGAGTGAGGGTTACATGTAATAAAATCGATACCCCATTTTACAAAAGGACCAACAACAATTATAGGGTGAAGAGGAGCGGGTGGCGCGCGCATTTTCCGATAAAAAATTTGACAGTTGTGGCATTTCCGAACCGCATAAATGCAATCTTTGAACAACGTTGGCCAGAAATAACCTGCACGCAATATCTTTTGGGCTGTGGCATACCCAGACATATGACCGCCACATGCTCCAGAATGGCAGTCATTTAACACCTTTTCAGCTTCTTCATGAGTTAGACAACGTCGAAAAACAGAATCCGCTCCACGATGATAAAGTGTATCACCAATGATATTATACTGTTGGGATTGGAAGCATATTTTCCGTCGCTGAGTTCGTGAGATGTCAGGCCGAAAAGATTGGGTTTGGAGATAAACGATAATATCTCCATACCATGGATCAAGTGTACTGATGAGAAACAAAGATTCGTCCGCAATGGAATCTTCTGCCACTGTTTCAGTATCAGTAGAGGGGAAATCGCACATCAGTTCGGCAAATACCAAAGATTTCTTTGCCTTGGATTTTTCAAATTCCAAGTCAAATTCCTGTAGGATAACTATCCATTTGGAATATTTGCCCCCTAGCAATTTTTTGGTCAAAATATACATCATAGGGTTGCAATTAGAAATTACCGTGGTTTTACGTAACAAGATGTAATGTCTAAAACGTTGGACAGCTTGAACAGCTGCCAAGGCCAATTTCTCCACATGTGTGTATTTGATTTCAGTCGGATTCAGATTTTGACTAAGATAATAAATCACATGTTCATTGTGAGATTCATCTTCCTGAACTAATACCATCCCAATGGTGGAATGAGAAGCAGCGAGATACAAAATGTAATCTTGGTTGTAGTTGGGAGGATGCAATAACGGTGCATGGGTCAACGCGTGTTTAAGTGCATCAAAAATCGATCAGCGATCTCGTCCCAAAAGAACGGAATGTTATGTTTCAACAACCGGGTAAAACCCTTCGTAAGCTCGGCATAGTTAGGAATAAATCTACGTAAAAAGTTTGCTTTCCCCTGCAAACTTTGGAGTTGGCGCAAAGTCGAAGGAGGAGGCAATTTAACGATAGCTTCGACCTTCGATGGATCGACGCGAATGCCTGCTTTCGAGACAACAAATCCCAGTAATCGACCCGATTCTACGCAGAAAACACATTTATGCGGATTCAACATTATCCGATAATGCCTACATCTCATAAAAATTGCTCGTAAATGAATGAGATGGTCGGCCCTACGTAATGAATGAGCAGGTAAATCATCGAGATATGGCTAGACAATGTGCTTAATGTCATGAAATGCATAAGACATAGCCCGTTGAAAAGTTGCTCCAGCGTTCTTTAATCCAAAAGGTAGTTTACAATAAGCAAACGTTCCCCATGGACAAATAAAAGTTGTTTTGGGTTGATCTGCAGGGAGTATGTTTATTTGATTGTAGCCAGAAAAGCCATCCATGAAGGAAAACAATTCACTGCCAGCACAATCATCGATTATTTGATCGATATAGGGAGTTGGATAATTATCTTTTGGACACGCTCGATTAATATCCCTATAATCGATACATACTCTTATCGTTCCTTGTTTTTAGTCACAGGAACAATATTCGATACCCAATCTGTTAAGGGAATTGGATAAATGAATCCTGCGCGAAGTAATTTTTCAACTTCTGCTTTTATAGCAGCAACTTTTCTAGGATGAATTTGACGTAATCGTTGACGAACAGGTTTAGCATCCGGGTAAGTCTTAATTTCATGAACAACGATCGATGGATCAATTCCTGGCATTTCTTCATAAGACCAGGCAAACACGTCACATAATTCTTGAAATAGGGCTTTATAAGTCTGAATTTCTTCATTTGTACAACAAGCACCTATATGAATGTTTTCAATTATTCCTGGTTTTACTGAAATGTCAATTGGAACCGTTCTAGATATATTTTCCAAATTTAACTCAGAATCAGGATTTTGCAATGGATTCTGAGGTTCCTTGGCATATTCAGTAGTAAAAATTGAAGCGAAATCATCCTCAAAATGATCTAATTCAGGTAAAAATGAAGACCGGTGATGTAGATATTCCCATGGTAAATCATCAACAGACAAAAACTCACAAATTTGCTCATATGTATGAACAAGTTAAGGAAATGTCGTTGTAACTGAACTAGATATAGAAAGTGATTCCTCTTGGATCCCATTCATTGGATCAACTTCGGTTGAAAAGGGGTCGGAAAAAGACTGTACAGCCTGGTACGCAATTTCAAATGGACTCAAGGGCATCACGCCATCAAATGAATCTATCTCGGATCCTGAAGGTATAATCCAAGGATCATCAAACATAACAGTGTCTGACGAAATCATATGAATACTTGCAGTAGAAGACGATACGTTAGGAGGAGGAAAGGAAAAAGTTCCTAGTAAACCAGAATCTTTAACCAAACCTACTCCAACATCCTTATAAGGGATAGCCGTTTTACCAACATGCTGGATTGTTTCTGTAGAGGCTGGGTCGGACGAAAAATAAGTTAACTGATCTATTGTCACGATCTTTCCTTGATATGGAAATTTTATGAGCCGAAAGACCGAAGAGACAATAGCAGTCATAGCATAGGACCAACTACGACCCAGAAGAAGGTTGTAATCTAGAGGGGCATCAACCACTTCACATCTAGATTAACGATTTTTCCTTCAACCCCTATGGGTAAATCCTGCAAAATACCATAAGGTTGAAAACCTCGACCATCAAAAGCTTTTAGAATCGTCGGAGATTGGTTAAGTGTAGGAGAACCAAGTGATTTCCAACACTGAAGCGACATAATACACGTTGAAGCTCCCTCATCAATCACAGTCTGAAAAATAGGTCTGTTTTTTACTAACACTGGAATCTGGAAAGCCATTTGGTGAGGAAGACGTGGTGTACTATTTTCTAAATCGAAGATTATAAGGTTAGAATCCTGAACATCGACAGCTCCTATGGCAGACAATAATAATTTACGTTGTGTTGGACACGATTGCAGCACTTCCAAAGCCGACATTGCTGAAGGAGAAACGGCTAAGTCTTCAACAATGTTGTAATTCTGAGCAGCTCTCGCATGTGGATTGAAAGCTGATTTACGAAGAACACCTTTAGTAGGCGGTTTGATTATCAAGTCTAGATTTTGTTTCTCGATCTGTAGCGGACCGGAAACAGGAGGAGTTGTATTTGATGTATTCGCATTAGAAGACTCTCCTTCTTTTCCATCAACGGGATTCTTAGAACCATAATCTTGCGATCGCGTCGCAACCCTTACATGAGACATCATCATAATAGGCTCTTCTAAAGTAGTCGAGGAAGAACCAATCATTTTACTATCTTGAACTGGAAAAGGATCCTTCAAGACAGCAGGTTGTTGCGATCCTTTAACGAGTTTCGTAACTTCGTCTCGATATGGACATTCTTTCGTGAAATGATCTTGTTCACAAATGAAGCAAGGATAACGAGGTTTACGTTTTTCGTCATTGGATTCATCTTTATCAGTTTTCTCTTTCGAATTCTTTTTGTTTTTGTTCCTCCCCTTCTTTTTACCACCGGATTTTGATTTTGTCGTAGATGTTTCAACGACATGAATGTCGGCAGAAACTTCGAGAGAAGATTCTCCTTTCGGGGAATCAGGTAAAGTTATAATTGGAGAAGAATTCTTTGATGATTTCTTCTTACTTTTAGAATTGACCGTACCAATCATACCGTCAGCGGCATGAGACCCTGAAGGAGCAGCAACTATTTGACCTTGTTTTGGAAGGTCTGGGATTTTTTCATGTAGAGTACCTGACTGCGTATAAACAAGGTCAAGGTACTGAGCCTGAGCAATTACTTGCTCTTCAGTAACAACACCGGCCTTAGCTACATCTTCAGTGATCTTGGGTAATAATGATTTAACAAACCATTCTGCCAAAATTTGATCCGGAATATAAACTTTCACCAAACGTCTTCTACGTCGCCATTCATGAATATGATCAGAAATATACGTGGACATAGATTGTTTTAGCGAAGTTAATAATTTTGTGCCATTGTCGTATCTGACAGGCAACTGAAAATGAGTCAAGAAAGCTGTTGCTAACTGACTAAAATTATGAAATGAGCTGCGTGGTAACTCAATGTACCATTTGGCAGCAAGACCTATAAGGGTTCTTTGGAAAAGACGTAAACGAATCGAATCATCAATGATTGAATTAGATGCACACCAAAGGTGATAAGTCATAACATGATTCGATGGATCCTCTCCTGACTTACCTTCTAATTTTGGTATATCACTGGGCAACTTATGAGGCATTGGCGGCCAGTTCTGATAATAAAAAATGGGATCATTTGTAAGGCGCGTCAAATTAGGTAAGTCCAAAGTTGCAATAAACGGTAATTGACGGTTAGGGTCGCGAAAACCTTGAGAAGCCAAAGCAGATCCAGGAGGCGGATACCCAAGATAACTAGGAATTGGATTTTAATTAGGTATTGTGTAACCTCCCGGAAAACCAGGATGAACCGGACCATACTGAGGTTGTTGATAAGTATAACTAGGGTACGGTTGATACTGATATTTTGGATTCTGAACATAGGGACCGAATTGCGACTGTCCCTGATACGGTTGATACGTAAATTGAGGTTGACTTGTAACAACTGTACTTGTACCGGTTTGTCCTGTAGGTATCTGAACCGAAGTCTAAACTGACGTTCCTGACTGAGGTACAGAGACTTGAGGGATTTGCACGGATACAGCGATAGAAGAACTCGGGGCTACAGATACTCTAGAAACAGGTGTGACAGGTTGAACAGACGTTGCAGCAGTTGCAGCAGTTTGGGGCGGAGTCTAAGGTGTACTAGGCCCAATCTGCTGGACTGAACTAGGTGCAGGAGTTTGAATAGCTGGCTGAACAGGTTGCTGGGTTGAACCAGAAACCAATGGCTGGCCAGGTTGATAAGGCAACTGCACATTAGGCTATAAAGGCTGTTGATATTGGGACGGATCCCACACCATCATTCCGGGGTATTGTCCCGTAGAAGGTTGAACATAAGGACCATAACCTGGTTGAACGTAGGGTTGATAATTAAGAGGTAAATTTCCGGCTCCTTGAATAGATGGTTGACCAGAAGGCTGTTGGTAACCTTGAATTGGGTACTGCCCTTGAGGCGTGTACTGAAGCTGGGGTTGTTGAGGACCCTGAGGAGCATATTGAGTTTGGGGTTGTCCCTGAGGTATGTACTGTCCTGAAGGTTGATACCCTTGAGGTATGTACTGTCCTTGGTGTTGCCCCCCAAAATAATATGATTCCACAGTTTGTCCTGGGAAAAAGCTACCTTGAGGTTGTGCCCCGGGTGGTAACTGACTACCTTGAGGTTGCCCCCCAGGCGGTAACTGACTACCCTGAGGTTTCCCCCCAGGCAGTAACTGAGTTCCCTGAGGTTGCCCCCCAGAAGGAAACTGACTGCCTTGAGTTTGAGGATTGGGAATATTACCAGACATCATAAAAATTTGCTCTACATTCGATGTTTCAATTTTAAGTCCATCAAGACCAGATGATAACACGTTTTCAATGGGTTGAGAAGTTGCTCCCGAGAAAGTACCAAACAAAGACTGATATCCCGAAGGAACAGAAGGACCACCATGTAAAAATGATTCCGGCGTTTGAGAAAACATGGATGACTCTCCGGCCATAAAAGATGACGGATAATAACCTCTGGGTGTAGGATGAAATGGAATTCGAGGTGGATAAAAAGCAAGACCCGGATTCTCTAAAAAATCCGTTAAAGAGAGATACCAAGGATTAGTTCGAATGGGGCTGTAGAAAATAGATTCACGCTCCCTAAGATTTAACGATTGAGGAGAGTTGGGAAGAGATATGTCTTCGTCTGGATTAGTAAGTTCTTCAATAGAAATAAGTCCAGAGGGAAGATTGTCTGTAATGATATTTCTTACCCTAGGTGAACCTGGATCGCTAGAAGTTGGTGTAATAAATCCTGAGGATGTTTCCAAAACAAAATATTCAGTTTCAGGTTCTGAGATTTCAGGTTCGTCAGGTAATTCACCAGAAGGAGAAATACTTTCAGTAACTTCAGAAACTGAAATCAGTTCTTGAATGTATTATGTTGTAGGTATTTGATGATCAGGATGTATAACTAGAGATGAACTTCCAATTTCTGTAAATCTAATTCTACTACTACTGGATGCTACCAGAGCACAAAGCCCTTCAAGTTGACTTGGTGAATATTCAGGGGGTTTCCCTTGTATTCTCCGGGATTGTCTTGGCAATTCCGCCACGATTAAAAATTATCTAATCACACGCAAAAAAAGAAAAACTTCAATGAAAACACCTAAAGTCTCTAAGAAACAAACAATTGAATCATTCGCTTAAAAATCTAAGAGTTCAAACCACACACAAACAGGTAACTTTCCGTACTAAAAACACTAGTTGGTGATGAAATCCAACTTAGTAGAATTTTAACACGAAAAGGGCGGTTGGAACAGTTACCCCAAAAACCTACTTAATGAAACAGACCGGTGCAAGTTTCTCCACTATACCATCTCGAGTGAAGATAACCCTCTGGAGAGTCCAAGTGAGTCTAGCCGACGTCTGTTCCAGGTACAGTGGGATCTTCCCTCCACCGTCACCTTAGGAAAGAATCCTAAAGATTATGGCCACTAAGGTTACCAACTGAAACAAATATACCTAGGGGAACAGTCTACGATCCGACACACACGCAAGGGCAGAGTAACAAAGCTCAATCCCCTTGAAGGCTCCTTGAAAGAATCCAAGGTTTATCGACAAGTGACCCCTGGCTCCTCGACAATGGTCTATCCGAGGTTTACCGTTTTTAATACGTGTATATCTTCTATTGTTCCCAATGAGGAAGGATTGATTACCCCACTGGTTCAGATATGATCTCGTGCTTAACTCCTTTAAGAGGAGCTTCCCAGAGCATACATGCAACAATTGGAATTTCTTCCTACCGCAAGATTTGTCTACTTGTTTGTTTTAGCTATCTTGGAGAGTTAATTACTCCCTACTCCAAGATACTAGCCTAAGCTATGTTGGCGATAAGAGCCCTAGAAAAAAGATTACTAGATGAATTTTAATTAAGTGTTACTTTTAGGTGCTGTTTCTTAAGTCAATGGGTGCGGAAATGAAACTTTGGATGATGTGAAGACTCGACTTCCAAAAAACACTAAAATGCACCTAGAATGATAATCAATTCTTTTTCTTTCAATGAACTTGCTATCTAAAGAAAGAGTTGGAGAATGCAATTCTTTTAATAAACAATTCCTTCTTTAAACATGAAGAATGATTGAAAGAAAATATTTTGTCTTTTCAACGATAATATATCAAGCTCATAACAAAAATCCTTTTCCTTTCCAAACTAGAAGCTACAAAAACAATTTTCTTTCGAAAGAAAGCTACAAAAACTAAAACTACTCAAAACTACAAAATCTAATCTTGAGATCTAAAATCTAAATTGAGTAAAAGATTTTAAGATTTTTTTTATGAATGTTTTCCTTAGTTGTTCAGCAAACTAAGAATCTATTCGTTCAGAATAACAAACAGATCAAAAACACTCAAAATATGTTTTTATAAAAATGAAATTCAAAACTTTCAACCAAGTTTTTTCGAAGATTCGCAAAGAAACAAAAGGCTCAATTTCTCAATAAAGGATGTTTTCACAATCAGGTCGGATTCAAAAAGACAAAAAGAGATCAATGTAATCTTAGATACTTCAAACTGTCAAAGCTTCGAATCACTACAAAGACCAAGCGGAAAAACAATCCAAACTGCAAAATCTTCTAGAAAATCATCAAAACATCAACACTGTTGGAGTTCATTCACAAAAAATTCTTGACAGAAACAATAATCAGTCTGGGCAGAAACCAAAAAGCTAAATCCAAATAAAAATAAACTAGAAAAAGAAATCTAGAAATTTTCTAAAATTTTTACAGGGTCCGCAGGCAACCAGTATTGACAGGTGCGGTCCCGCACTGTATTCTTAACAGAAAGTGCGAACCTGCCCGCACTATCAAAATAAGCCAGAGTGCGGTCCTAGGAAAAATTATAGAAAAACTTAAAATATTTCTAAATTTTCAAAAACAGGGAAAATCTAAATTACCCAGACAGATATGTATCAATCAAAAACCAGGAAAAAATGTTTCCTCAAATCAAAAATAAAAGAGAACCAAAAACAACAAGTTCTTTCCCCAGTGGAGTCGCCATTTTGTTGTGTAGATTAATCCGTCTTGCGGACAAGACCGATCTCTCTAGTACTAAAAGTAACTAGCAACAAATAGCCAATTATACTAATCTCTCTCTAAGCATACAGAATTCATAAAAATGCTATATAGGTGTAAGGCCTACCTTATATCCAGCGCTTGCTTGATCTCGTTGAAGTCCTTCCCTTGCACTTGAAAGAACATTCCTCGTGAATCTGCAGTCACAAACAAGCAAAAATATTACACAGCACTTGTATAGACATTATTATAAATCATACTCATCATAATGATCAAGGAATTTATGAAATAAACCATGAATGGACAGTTTAATGAGAGAAATGAGTATATTTGTATTAACTTCAAATAAAGAAAACCTTTACAACCTGTGCCTTGATGTTGTGCAGGTCCTCCCGGGGTCCGAAGCAGGAATCTCTTCTAATTTGACAAGCATTGCACTCTTTGAACCAAGACGGATAGAGGTGAGTGATTTAACCTCACAGAAAGTCTTAGTTAACTAAGTCTGAATCTCAACAACATTTAACTTCAAATATCTTAAAGCTTGAACTCTCTTTGAGGCTACCCAAGGCCTCTTTTTATAGTGGAAAAGAGGAGGTTTTCTGTTCCAAATATGAAGGGATAGAATCCTCCTTTAAAGGGATTAGCTCCTTACATCAAGGGGTTAGCTCCATCAAGTGAGGGATGCATGAACCTTCTCAAAGCGTATCCATTCCCGAAAATTCCCATCTAGAATCTTCTAGAATTCATCTGAAATCAACTTTTTATCTTTACTTTCTTGCCTTTTTGAGTTTTACAGAGGTCCACACCCATAACACAAAGAACGTGCGGTATGGTTCCGCAGGCAAACTGAACTTTAGGTGCGGGACCGCAGGCAATGAATAGAGAAAGTACGATACCAATGTTTAGGGGATTTTTAGGAACTTTTCTCTGATTTTGAAAGCTTGACATGAGGAACTAATATGTTAGACTTGCAAAAGGAGGAAGTATGAGTAATAATAAGCTCATACTCATAGCAAAATGTCAGGATGACAGTTTTTAGTGTAACACCTAGAAACATTAAGGAATTGCAGTCTTTCATTGGGAAAATCAACTTCTTAAGGAGATTCATCCCTAACCTTGCTAAACTTTTGAGAAACATTAAAAACATGCTGAAGAAGGAAATAGGAGTTAAGTGGACTTTGGAAACCAAAAAATCTTTTGAACTAGTTAAGCAAGCGCTGACCCAAACGCCATTTCTGGTAAGTCCCGATTTTACCAAAGACTTATACATTTCTCATTTGCCTATGAACATACCATGGCGACAGTATTGTTACAAAAGAACGCACTGGGGCAAGAACAACCCATAGCCTTCTTCAGCAAAGCCCTTAGAGATGCTCCCCTAAAGTACAACATCATGGAAAAGTAGGCCTTTGCATTAATTAAAGCATTGAAAGATTTTAGAGTTTATATCTTACATTCTCATGTCATAGATTTCATTCCTCAAACAGTTGTCAAAGACATTTTAAATCAAGATCCATATGGTAAAAGAGGAAAATGGATTGCTATTATTTTAGAATATGACTTAGAAATCAAACGCACCAAGCTGGTTAAAGGACAAGGGCTCGCAAAACTTATGGCTGAAACAAATCTCCAAGAATTAGATATGAATTTTGTCGATACTTTAGAAGAACAAGAAGAATGCACAACTTCTCATGTTGAAGAAGCATTTTTGAATTCATATTGGTATGCTGATATCCTTTATGTACTATTTTATCTTAATGCTCTTGTTAGAAGCCCTATATTAAGAGTGTAGTCCCTTATTATGTTACTGTAGCCCCCCCTTATTGTTATTATTGTACCCTTGTAACCCCCATTTTGTTAT
>JAXQQM020060770.1:0-49261 GCA_034641835.2 Pinus albicaulis | reverse complement strand
AGATTGAAAGATAATAAGTCTCATCACGAGCTTGTTTACTGTGTTCATAGGGAAATAGTTGAACTGACATTACCAATACTGCCTACCAAAACAGGGTAATGACTTGAGATTCTATCAATAGGACAAGGGGTCTCATTAAAAGCCATCCATTGGGAAAAATACTGAGAGGGGGGGGGGGGGGGTGAATCAGTATTTAGTGCAGACAATAAAACTTTTTACTTTTTCCTTTCTAAAAACCCATACGCTACTTTCCTGAAGCCAACTCGCATATATACGCGGATATCCTTTACAGAACTCACGTATGTCCAGAGATCTAATTATGCATTTAATTCTTAACTTACATCATTGCATTATTCATTCATCAGATGTTTTAGAAAACAATAAACAGGTGCAGAAAGAATAGAATAATCATCACACATAAGCAACACACATGAACACCAGGATTTTAGGTGGAAACCCAATTCGGGAGAAAACCACCGCTGTCGTCGTCTCAGTCTTCAATATTTATTATAAAGAAAACTTCTTACAACCATGTACTGGTGCAGACTCATACCAGCACGCAGGAACCCACCTGCAGAAGGCTACAACCTTCTCTAGTTTACAAGCCTCTCCTAGAAGGGAGCTACAACCCCCTGTACTCGTTTACCAGCCTCTCCTGGAAGGGAGCTACGACCCCCTGCTCTAATTTACCAGCCTCTCCTGGAAGGGAGCTACAACCCCCTAACTGAAGGCTTCGACCCTCAACACCAATTTGTTTAAACATATCCGCATATACACGCGATTTTCACGAAGCGAACCCGTGTATACATCTGTGCATTTTTCAGACCAATCCTAACTGCCCATACGCGCCTTTGTTTAAACAGATCCGCGTATACACGCGCTTTTTATGAAATGAACATGTGTATAGATCTATAAAAGATAAAATTTGCAGAACAGACCAGATCTATGAACTTACCTAGATTTCTTCAATTTCTTCAACAGATTTGTGCCAGGTCTTCAATACTTCTTTTCAGATCATCCTAGAGATTCATCATTTCCAGATCTAGAGATTTTGAACCTTTATCATATTCATAGGTGCATCATAGATTCAGATCTATTGATTAAGAACAGAGTTCAACCATTCAGATAAAATTCAGAGTGAAGTATTCATTTAAAGCTCAAACACATGCCCCCTTTGCACAATGATCTTCTTCTCCTTATATAGGTTTAGCCTTTATCAATACCATGAGTCAAAACCACACCACTTCCGATGGTATTCCTGGACGGGACCAAATAGATAATCAAGCGCTCAATACAATGGGTCAATACCATGGTAACACCCCTTGGTATTATAAATTTGGAGCGCAAAAGGGCATACACGACTTGGCATGTACTTTTCCACGTGCATACGCTACTTCTCCTAAACAAACCCGCGTATGCTTTGTGACACACAATTTTCATCATTGTTCTGGCCCTTACTGATATTTATTTCTCTGGTACTTCTGAGCTACTTGTAGAACATCAGATTTACATCATTAATAAACTCATCAAGCATTAAGGACAACTTCATCAAGTAGGTTTCCATCATCTTCATCAAGTGGGTTGCCATCAAGGACAACACTTTGCATCATATTGCCAACAATCTCCCCCTTTGGACTTGATGGCAACCACAATAGTGTTTGACCACAACAGATACATACATTAAGCATAATGATATTATCCCCCTATTCAAACACCATGTCACTCTCCCCCTTTGACATCAAGGGCAAAGGGCGGATCAAAACCAACACAAGGTTGTTTTCTCCTCATGTAGATAGAAGAGCGTTGTAGATCTGATGTGCACTAAAGTTAACATGCTCCCCCTGAATTCATGCTGAATGTTCAAACATATTTTTCAATGAAGTACATGAATCTATGACCTTCCTATCACCAAGGACTCATACTTACATCAAATATCCAACCAAGTAGATTTACATATGACACTTGTTGTATACATTTACTCTTACATGTAAATTTTCGGCCTGCCACCTTTCCAAAGCTCTTTCACACCTCTGCCATGGCCTAAAACCTCGTGCTCCTGTTTGATATTACTGTCTCCACCCGAAAATTCTCTCTACAAAGGTAAAAAACTCAAATTTAAATTTATCAGGCCCAGTCCTAAGACCCTAGCCCCCCGTGCTTTGACATCCATATGTCCCGAGCCCAAAAACTGCAAGCTAAAGGAAAGGAGGCTTAACCATAATGATTCCGGGCGCAATCGCAACCGTCCGATCAAGTCCAATCAACGGAGCGACAATCGTCCCGTGTGGTGGCCCCCGCGCGCAAAAAACCGGCGGTAAACCCCGCACCGCTTCCACCGGGCCGGCGGTATTTACCACAGGGGCAGCAATTCCACTAAACGTGTGCCGCGTGTCTTTGGTATGGGTTCTGAAACCATTTTCTCCATGCATTAAAGTTTGAACAATCGCCGGGCAGCGGAATTCATTTGAGCCGTTGGATCTGCTGATCATAATCCGACGGCGGATTTTCTCTGGAGTTGCTCGCCCGTTATTTCGTCTCCGCTATGTCATATGGCCCACCATCATGCTGGTCCCATCGATTCCCAGCCGTTGATCTGTATTTGTGATCCGACAGCCCAAAGTTTAGTCTCCCCACTTGTTAACTCCGCTGCCATGTCACCATTCCACTTGTCCCCCGTACACCCACGTGTCTGCTCCCGTGCGTCTAAGATATTTCCTCCCCCGTCATATATATATATATGTGCATGTGCGTGTGTTTTCATTCATACCCCCCATTTTATTTATTCCTCACGACCAAACCATTCTACGTGGAAAATTCACGATCTTTCTGTTTAATCAAAATCTCCATTATCTTTCCTCCGCCACCCTGCATCTTCTTGTCATCTGTTTGTGTCCACGACGTCGTTACCATATCCACCTCCATGCTCGTCACCTCCGAGTCTGGTTTCCCTAATTTTTTGTGGGTTTTGCAGGTTTCGAGATGATAAAGAGGTCTCATAATTTACCGCCTCCATTGCAGAGGTCAAGAACATATCAGAGGACGTATTTTGCTGGTGAAATTTAAAGAAGAAGCCGAGGGTAGGTGTGTGAAATGACTACCATTAAAGAAGGAAAATATATGAATCTACAGAACTCTCCAGAGAAATTCGCCCTACATTAAAGATCCAGGATTCAAATCCAAAGTTAAGAGCCGAGAGTACAGTACAAAATTGCAGAATATATCAGGGTTCTTACGGCAACAGATTTTTCCCTAAGCAAAAGGCAGAGCATTGCATATATTTTATTATTTGTGTCTTTTATATAAGGAGATTTTCATCTCCCAGCATTTATTTCTATAGACAGTTTGTAAAGTACAGTCATGTATAGTTAATCATTCATAGAGAGGGCGCGAATGTTTTCCGCCATTTTATTCAAATTGAGTCATTAAATGTGCTTCATCTACCTCCTCCTCTAGAATTCTCTATGTTTTCTATAAAGGCCCGAAAAGAAGACATTGTAAGGGTTCCAAATTTATATCAGCAAACTGTGCAGTGAAAAGGCTTTTGTATACATTTTGTAATATTTCTGTATGAAGGTTTAGAGCCCGTAGGGTCTCAGTGAGGAGGAGTTATAACTATAATGAGGATTTTGGTCTTTGGTATCTCACAGCATGTAATTTCTCTTATGTGTTAATACAATATCTCATTTCATGCTATTTATCTTCTTGTATCATGTTCTAGAATGCGAGTGGTTCACTAGTTTGCAGTAAGGATTCATCCTTGTTGGTGCCCTTTCTGGAATTAGTCAAGCGCTTTAAATAGGCCTAGTCATGATATATTGTTCCATGTTCATCTTTTCCATATTTTCAGCTATATTAGTTACTTGAGGAGGGTGCTTTTAAAACGTTATTGTCATATAAGGATTCATAAATTAATATGCCCTTATGTGGTTCTGTTGTGTATCTGGGTATCAGTCTCATGTTAACTAATATCTTCTTTATGTTTCCTCACTGCACTCACTTCCTGATATTTGATTTCTGTGATATATTATTTGAACTAGCCCTATTTACAGTAAGCTATCTCTTAACTGTCTGATGCCTTTGTATTGGAGTTTTACATGATGTCCCTACTCTATTCTTATCTTTGTATCAGCTTCTGAGAAGAGATGGGTTCCATTCAAAACTTATTTCCTTGTTCAAACAAGAGATAGCAAGTGAGCTTTTGGATTGACAACCCAATCTATATGAGGAGCTCCTTGCTATAATAAGATGTCCTAGGCACTGGTCTATGGCAACTCTAGACTGTCTCTAGGGGGTGACAAAATTTTCCACAACATATTTCTAGCGCCGTTGCCGGGGAACGAATTCAAGAATATCAGTTTCCCTGGGTCTCGACAAACTGTTTTCACTCTCTAATCAGGTGAGCACAGAGAGTTGAAGAGTTGCGTATCTCTCACCTTGGCGACTCCACTGGTTTCATTTGATAAATTTATTGGTAGTCCTGGCTCCTCGTAAGCCGCATTTGAGGTCAGATACATCTCAGCTGAAAACACCCTACATGTATGACCCAGAGAAGATCATTCATAAAAGAGTTTGGAAGGAGAGGAAGTCAGCTCGTGCTGAAGATCCTGAATATTCCGTTGAAGATTATACGCCCTCTTCTTCTCAAGAAGTTAGAACAGAAAATCCCGAGTTTTACTCGGAAACTCCACGTAGAGGAAGCGCTTGGATCGAAGAAGATTCTCATCCTATTTTTGAGGCTGAGGAAATTAAAGAAGCTACAGAGGTAGCTCCTGTTAATCGTGAATTATTCCCATCTACACCTTAGCCTTCTGTGCAATATATTCCCATTGCCATTCACACTCCACTTCCTCCTACTCCTCTCCCTTCGTTTGTCCCTCCGATCGTCGCACAACCCCCACCTCTTCCAATGGCCAATGTTCCTACTTTTCTATTGAAAAAATACGCTCCCTTGGCCTTACCCCAAGTGCTTAATGATATGCCACAGGATTATCTAAAGATTCTGCCGAGATTTAATGGTGAAAATGAAGTTAATGCTTAGAAACACGTTGAGACCTTCTGCTCTTTTGCAGAGAACTTAAATGTTGAACATTTGGACGTGGTCTTGAGGTTATTTGTACAATCTTTGGAAGGGGAAGCCAGGAAATGGTTCAAGACATTGGGAAACCGTTCAATAACCACCTGGGATATTATGGAGAACACCTTTCTTAGAAAATGGGGGGAAAAGAAAGACCACGGTCAGTGCATTACTGAGTTTAATACTATGAAGAAGAAACAGAATGAAGGGGTATCAGAGTTCATTAAAAGATTCAATAAGTTATATCTGAGCCTGCCTCCTGAAATGAAGCCCCATGAAGCTGCTTCCAAGATAATTTTTATAGCAGCCTTTGATTTTGACTTTGGATTCTCCTTGAGAGAAAGAAAACCTGCCACTTTAGATGATGCACAGTCAGATGCTCTAGAATTGGAAGCAAACTTTGCCTCCACTGGGAAACTGAAGGGAAAAATTGAACAAGATACTAGGAGGAGAGGCAAAGAAGAGGTTTCCACCTCTAGTCAGGAAAAAGATTCAGATAAAATGGATGAAATAAGCAAAATGATAAAGAAGATGGTCAAGCTTGAACTAGAAGCTAAAAATGCAGCTCCTAAGAACTATTACAATGCTCCAAACAGAGGATACAATCCTCAGTATAGAAGGCCACCATTGCAGATACTGCCAAGAGAAACGAAGGAACAACAAGACCAGGTACCTCATCCCTTGTACCTGGAAGGACCAGTAGATGACTCCACTGGAGATGCAGCTTATGGATTAGAAGATTCAAATATGGCTTTTTCAAATACTGATGATATGGATTGCCCATTGCAAGATGAAGACGAAGAAGCAGAGATTGATCATTATTGTAAGAAATTTGCTGATTTCATGCAAGCACAGTTCAATGTAAAATATGATCTCAGATCTTCAAGAAAGAGGGCCAGAACTCCAGACCAAGAAGAGGAGCCACCTCAGAAAGAAACATCTGCTCAGAAGGAATCATCAACAAAGAGAAACACAGAAAAAGGTAAGAATCCTCTAAATACTTCCTTGCAGTTCAATGATCAGATTCCTTCTTCTTCAAAAATAGTCAGTCCTCCTAATGCTGAGCCAGTGTCAAAAGAAATTAAATCTTCAACTGAAAATAAAGAGTCAAAAGAAGTTGTGATAGAAAAGATCCCATCTGCTTTCAATCTGCAAAAAGAACTTGAGAAAATTAATATTCCTGTCCCCCTGACTGAGTTATTAAAACAGCCTGTATATCAGTCTCAAGTCACTTCCTTTATGCTTCCTCCTGAAATACCTATTGCACCTGATAGTCTAAACCTTCAAGAAGAAAGACCCATGGTAGTCTTCGGCCCACATGTCGAGGAGATAGACCCTTCTACTCCTCCTTTTTACGTGTCCCTAGTTATACATGACCTGTTGTTACACAATTGTATGTTAGATTCTGGGGCTTCCCATAATCTTATGCCTTTGTCTGTCATGGAGCAACTAGGACTGCAAATTACAAGACCATACAAAGATTTATATTCATTTGATTCCAAAAGGGTTAAATTCTTGGGAATGATTAAAGATTTAGCGGTCAATTTGGCTCAAATTCCGGCAAAGAGTGTGGTCATGGACATTGTGGTCGCTGATATCCCAGCCCGCTTTGGCATGCTGTTGTCAAGGTCTTGGGGTACCAATATTGGGGGGTCAATCAAATTGGATCTAACATACGCTACTGTCCCAGTCTTTGGAGGTCAAGAAAGGAGGTTGTACAGGGAGACTAGATTTGTTAAAATGGTAACTAAGGCTGACTGCTCAGAAAATTCTCCAGTTTATAACAAAGAGGGAGACTTCTCATGTTTGATGTTAGAGGAAAATAAAAATTGTGCTCATGAGCCCCTTTTTAGTCAAATCCAAGCTAAGCATCCTAAAGAAGATCACGAATCAGAAATGTGGACTTTGCATTTTGATGGAGCAAACTCAAGAGAAGGCAACGGAGCTGGGGTATTGTTGATCTCTCCTACGGGAAAATGGGTGCCACTGTCCTTTAAATTGGAGTACGAAGCTACAAACAATGTAGTTGAATATGAGGCACTATTATTGGGACTGCAAACAGCTAGAAACATGGGCATCCAAAGTTTAAAAGTCTTGGGAGACTCTGAGCTGGTGGTGAGACAGATAAAAAATCAATGCCAAACCAAGCATCCTCGTCTCAGAGCATATAAAAATGAGGTATGGGACATGATAGAAAATTTATTCTCAGCATTTAACATACGGTTCATGCCTAGGGAGAAAAATAGAATAGAAAATTCTCTTGCTGTAGCAGCCAGTACATTCCGTCCTCCTCAAAATCCACTTTTAAGATATGAAGTGGAGGTACGGTACAGACCATCCATTCCAGATAATATAAAGCACTGGCAGGTATTTGAAGATGATGAACAGATGCAGAGATTCATGGAGACAGTGGGAGAATTCTCCAATATGGAGATTGATGATGAGAGGGAAGAGGAAGTTGAAAATATTGCAGAAAATAAATGGGAAGAAAAGATAGCAGGAAATAGAGTGCTGCAACTGAAAGGAAAATTTATACCTAGAGGGCTGGTGCCTCTAGAAATATTATTTAACAAAGATGATATTCCATTGCAGCCAAACAAAATGACAGAAGAAGATCAAGTGGGAGATTTGAATCTGGGCACTTCTGCTGATCCCAAAACTGTCAAATTATCTAAAAGAGTCCCAGAAGAATACAAAGAAAAATATTTGAAGTTGTTTCAATCTTACAAAGATGTATTTGCTTGGTCCTATCAAGACCTAAAAACCTTTAATGTTAATATAATGCAGCATAAAATACCTTTGAGGGAGGATGCAAAGCCTTATAAGCAGAAACTCAGACAGATAAATCCCCTGCTGCTTCCCTCTATTGAAAAAGAATTCAAGAAGCTACTAAAGCCAAAATAATTGTGCCATTGAGGTACTCAGAATGGGTAGCAAACCTTGTTCCTGTTCGGAAGAAAAATGGAGAAATAAGGCTTTGTGTGGATTTCAGGAATTTAAATAGAGCATCTCTCAAGGATAATTATCCGCTGCCTAAGATGGAACATATCCTGCAGAAAGTAGTGGGGGCATCCAGAATGTCAATGATGGATGGATTTTCTGGTTATAATCAGGTAGCTGTATTTCCAGAAGACCAGAAGAAAATTACATTTACTACACCATGGGGAACATTTATGTATGCTAGGATGCCATTCGGATTAATTAATGCAGGAGCTACTTTTCAGAGGGCAATGGACATAACCTTTGTTGGAGAACAGGACAAGTTTCTGGTGGTATACCTTGATGATATCACAGTGTTTTCAAAGAATGATGATGAGCATATTGAACATCTAAGAAGAACTTTTGAAAAATGTAGAAGGTACGGCCTTTCCCTCAATCCTCAGAAATCTTTATTTGCATTAGATGAGGGAAAACTCTTAGGGCACATTGTAACTAAAGACGGCGTGAGAATAGACCCTAAGAGAGTAGAAGTAATAAACAACATTCCTTTACCAAGAAATAAGAAAGAAGTACATGTGTTTTTAGGCCGAATTAATTTCCTGAGAAGGTTTATTCGTAACTATGCTGAAATAGTTAGGCATATAACTGATATGTTGAAAAAGGAGAATGAAGTAAAATGGTCCCAGGAGTCTAGAGATGCATTCACAAGGATAAAACAGGAATTTTCTGAAGCTCCTATGCTAGCGGGACCAGATTACAACAAGCCTTTTATGATCTTTTCATTTGCTTCACCTCACACAATCGCTGGAGTATTGTTGCAGAAAAATGAAGAGGGATATGAACAACCTATAGCTTTCTTCAGTCAAGTACTTTATGATGTTGAATTGAAATATAATATATTGGAGAAGCAGGAATATGCCCTGGTAAAGTCCCTTAAAGCTTTTAGAATTTATGTTTTGCAATCTCACGTTACTGCATATGTTCCCACAGCAGCTGTCAAAGACATTCTTGTTCAGGGAGATAGCGAAGGTAGAAGAGGGAGATGGATTGCAAAAATACAGGAGTATGACCTGGACATAAGGACCACTAAGTTGATTAAAGGACAGGGACTTGCCAAGATGTTATCTGAATCAAATCGTCAGGCCTTGGGCATTAATCTATCCATGTTAGCAAATGAAGAATCTAAGAAAGGAGAAGAACAATAAGGACTAGAGATGGCCACTCAAAAGGTACACATGAAATACTTAACTAGTCCTTGGTATAAAGAAATAGTTGAATATCTCTTAACACTTAGCTGTCCTCCAAGTTGTGATAAGATAAAATACAGAGCTATGAGGATGAAATCCCAAAAATACATGATCGCCAATGGACAGCTATATTGGAGAGACCCTTCAGGTATATTACTGCTATGCCTCACAGAAAATGAAGTAGAGAATATATTGACAGAATTCCATGATGGAATATGTGGAGGGCATTACAGCTGGAGGGCTACAGCGCATAAAATCCTGAAGGCTAGTTTTTACTGGCCAAAATTGTATACAGACAGTTTTTCTTGGGTCAGAGCATGTGACAAGTGTCAAAGATTTGCAGAAAGACAGAAACTAGCAGCTTTGCCCTTGATTCCTATTCATGTAAATGAACCTTTTCAAAAATGGGGATTAGATTTTATAGGAGAAATACATCCCCCATCAAGTGGCCAATATAAATGGATACTAACAGCCACAGATTACTTCACGAAATGGGTGGAAGCCATACCTACGAGAAATTCTACAGATGCTATGATAATGAAGTTTATGGAGGAAAATATCATATCTAGGTTTGGTTGTCCTGCTAGAATTGTAACTGATAATGCACAAGCTTTTAAATCTGCAAGATTTGTGAATTTTTGCCAAAGGTATAACATCATCCTGACTCATTCCACAACATACTATCCACAGGGAAATGGTTTAGCAAAGTCTTCTAATAAAACCCTGGTGAGAGCCTTGAAGAAAACAATAAGTGAGAATCAAAAGAACTGGGACTCTCAGTTAAAATTTTCTCTATGGGCGAATAGGATAACCAGCAAGAGAGCAACAGGGAAGTCACCCTATGAGCTGGTCTATGGGAAAGCGGCTGTGTTTCCTGTGCAATTGGCATTGCCAGTGGCACGCTTCATACAGGAAAGCCAGGATGAACTAGATGACATGATCAGGAGGATTAATCAATTGATTGAACTGGAGGAAACACGGAACCAGGTAGATCAGAGATTGATAGAATATCAGGAGAAAATGAAGAATGTATTTGATCAACATGCGAAGGATAGGAACTTCCAAATTGGTGACCTGGTTCTCAGATGGGATGTTCGCAGAGCAGAGAAGGGCAAGCATGCTAAGTTTGATCCGCTGTGGTTTGGGCCATTCAAAATAGTGAAGCTAGGAAGAAACAACACTTTTTCTTTAGAAAACCTACAGGGTGATTTGATGGATGCCCCTATGAATGGCCAATTTCTCAAGCCATACTTCCAATTCTGACCCAGGCTGGGAATGCCTGATTGTATTATATTGTATATAAGTTGTTTTGGCCTTTATTTTTATAAAGAAAAGAACGCGGGTAATTACCTGAGGAAGAAGCGCAGGGGAATTGAAAAAACAGATTGAAGTATTCAGTGGTCTGCGTGTTCTCGACATGCCCGAGGACGAACATGCCATCCCCAGATGGAGCCGATGTTGTATAAATTTACTCTTACATGTAAATTTTTGGCCTGCCACCTTTCCAAAGCTCTTTCAGACCTCTTCCATGGCCTAAAACCTCGTGCTCCTGTTTGATATTACTGTCTCCGCCCAAAAATTCGCTCTACAAAGGTAAAAAACTCAAATTTAAATTTATCGGGCCTAGTCCTAAGACCCTAGCCCCCCGTGCTTTGACATCCATATGTCCCGAGCCCAAAAACCACAAGCTAAAGGAAAGGAAGCTTAACCATAATGATTCCGGGCGCAATCGCAACCGTCCGATCAAGTCCAATCAACGGAGCGGCAATCGTCCCGTGTGGTGGCCCCCGCGCGCAGAAAACCGGTGGTAAACCCCGCACTGCTTCCACCAGGCCGGCGATATTTACCACAGGGGCAGAGATTCCACTAAACGTGTGCCGCGTGTCTTTGGTACGGGTTTCGAAACCGTTTTCCCCGCGCGTTAAAGTCTGAACAATCGCCGAGCAGCGGAATTCATTTGAGCCGTTGGATCTGCTGATCATAATTCGACGGCGGATTTTCTCTGGAGTTGCTCGCCCGTTATTTCGTCTCTGCTATGTTATATGGCCCACCATCATGCTGCTCCCATCGATTCCCAACCGTTGATCTATATTTGTGATCCGACGGCCCAAAGTTTAGTCTCCCCACTTGTTAACTCCGCTGCCATGTCACCATTCCACTTGTCCACCGTACACCCACGTGTCTGCTCCCGTGCGTCTAAGATATTTCCTCCCCCATCATATATATATATATATATATATATATATATATATCTGTGTGTGTGTGCATGTACGTGTGTTTTCATTCATACCCCCCATTTTATTTATTCCTCACGACCAAACCGTTCTACGTGGAAAATTCACGATCTTTCTCTTTAATCAGAATCTCCATTATCTTTCCTCCGCCACCCTGCGTCTTCTTGTCATCTGTTTGTGTCCATGACGTTGTTACCATATCCACCTCCATGTTCGTCGCCTCCGAGTCTGGTTTCCCTAATGTTTTGTGGATTTTGCAGTTTTCGAGATGATAAAGAGGTCTCATAATTTACCGCCTCCATTGCAGAGGTCAAGAACATATCAGAGGACGTATTTTGCTGGTGAAATTTAAAGAAGAAGCCGAGGGTAGGTGTGTGAAATGACTACCATTAAATAAGGCAAAGATATGAATCAACAAAACTCTCCAGAGAAATTCGCCCTACATTAAAGATCCAGGATTCAAATCCAAAGTTAAGAGCCGAGAGTACAGTACAGAATTGCAGAATATATCAGGGTTCTTACGACAACAGATTTTTCCCTAAGCAAAAGGCAGAGCATTGCATATATTTTATTATTTGTGTCTTTTATATAAGGAGATTTTCATCTCCCAGCATTTATTTCTATAGACAGTTTGTAAAGTACAGTCATGTATAGTTAATCATTCATAGAGAGGGCGTGAATGTTTTTACGCCATTTATTCAAGTGGAGTCATTAAATGTGCTTCATCTACCTCCTCCTCTAGAATTCTCTATATTTTCTATAAGGCCCGAAAAGACATTGTAAGGGTTCAGTTTCTATCGACAAGCGTACGTTGAAAAGGCTTTTGTATACATTTTGTAATATTTCTGTATGAAGGTTCAGAGCCCGTAGGGTCTCAGTGAGGAGGAGTTATAACTGTAATAAGGATTCTGGTCTTTGTTATCTCACAACATGTAATTTCTCTTATGTGTTAATACAATATCTCATTTCATGCTATTTATCTTCTTGTATCATGTTCTAGAATGCGAGTGGCTCACTAGTTTGCAGTAAGGATTCATCCTTGTAGGTGTGTGAAATGACTACCATTAAAGAAGGCAAAGATATGAATCAACAAAACTCTCCAGAGAAATTCGCCCTACATTAAAGATCCAGGATTCAAATCCAAAGTTAAGAGCCGAGAGTACAGTACAGAATTGCAGAATATATCAGGGTTCTTACGGCAGCAGATTTTTCCCTAAGCAAAAGGCAGAGCATTGCATATATTTTATTTGTGTCTTTTATATAAGGAGATTTTCATCTCCCAGCATTTATTTCTATAGACAGTTTGTAAAGTACAGTCATGTATAGTTAATCATTCATAGAGAGGGCGTGAATGTTTTCCGCCATTTTATTCAAATTGAGTCATTAAATGTGCTTCATCTACCTTTTCCTCTAGAATTCTCTATATTTTCTATAAAGGCCCGAAAAGAAGACATTGTAAGGGTTCCAGATTTCTATCAGCAAACTGTGCAGTGAAAAGGCTTTTGTATACATTTTGTAATATTTCTGTATGAAGGTTCAGAGCCCGTAGGGTCTCAGTGAGGAGGAGTTATAACTGTAATAAGGATTCTGGTCTTTGTTATCTCACAGCATGTAATTTCTCTTATGTGTTAATACAATATCTCATTTCATGCTATTTATCTTCTTGTATCATGTTCTAGAATGCGAGTGGCTCACTAGTTTGCAGTAAGGATTCATCCTTGTTGGTGGCCTTTCTGGAATTAGTCAAGCGCTTTAAATAGGCCTAGTCATGATATACTGTTCCATCTTCATCTTTTCCATATTTTCAGCTATATTAGTTACTTGAGGAGGGTGCTTTTAAAACGCCATTGTCATATAAGGATTCATAAATTAATATGCCCTTATGTGGCTCTGTTGTGTATCTGGGTATCAGTCTCATGTTAACTAATATCTTCTTTATGTTTCCTCACTGCACTCACTTCCTGATATTTGATTTCTGTGATATATTATTTGAACTGGCCCTCTTTGCAGTAAGTTGTCTCTTAACTGTCTGATGCCTTTGTATTGGATTTTTACATGATGTCCCTACTCTATTCTTATCTTTGTATCAGCTTCTGAGAAGAGATGGGTTCCATTCAAAACTTATTTCCTTGTTCAAACAAGAGATAGCAAGTGAGATTTTGGATTGACAACCCAAGCTATATGAGGAGCTCCTTGCTATAATAAGATGTCCTAGGCACTGGTCTATGGCAACTCTAGACTGTCTCTAGGGGGTGAAAAAATTGTCCACAACAAGACTCAAGTACCCAACCAAGTGGGTTTACACATTTTGACTCAACTACCCAACCAAGTGGGTTTACAAATTTGAACAAGTCCTTACATGTTTGAATATTACAATTTTACATCATAGGTCTCATCATGACCTTTTCATCAAGTTACAAATATGACTTTTTATGACCACTACGAAAAAGACCTCAAGAAAGAGATCACATTTCAGAATCATCATAATGCCAACAATGTATTACACTCAGCAAGGCTAATGCTCCCCCTGAAACTGTGCCACCTGTACCTATCTTCTTTTGTCACATCAGATGCACTGTCAGAAATAAACATAACCAGAATTACCAAAACCAACCATAGGAATCATCATACATTGCTCCCCCTGAACACTTTCAACAACCAATCATCAAGGCATCTTTACCCAATATCAGAGAATGAAACAGAAATATAAGAGCTGAAACATCATCAAAGATACCATACAACATCAGAGATACCAAACAGTACTACAACTGTGCTAAAAAATGCTGACCCAAAACAAAATTTGTCAGCAACTAACAATACGCGGTTTTCTGTGTATAAACCCGCGTATATACGCGAGTGTCTTTCAGGAAACCTGCGTATCCAATTTAATATTCTGTATTTAAGAAGTTTTGATTTTTTGCAAGGCAGAGACTACTCTCAACTTCTATTTGAGATATTTGAACGCTTCCCTGGGCAGAGGTTTGGTAAATATATCAGCAACTTGTTCTTTGGAGGGAACATACTCCAAGTTCACCTTTTGTTCAAGCACTTGTTCACGTAAGAAGTGATACTTGATGGGAATGTGCTTGGTCTTAGAATGCATAACAGGATTCTTTGAGATACTGATGGTGCTTGTATTATCACACATAATGGAGATAGGAGGTGAACATTTGATTTGAAAATCTTGTAAGGTTTGCATCATCCAAAGAAGTTGAGTGCAACATGATGTGGCAGCCACATATTCTGCTTCTGCTGTAGATAAGGAAATAGAGTTTTGCTTCTTGCTAAACCAAGATACTAGCCGGGGCCCCATATAGAATGCACCACATCAACATCATCAACATTTCCAGCCCAATCTGCATCAGTGTAAGCATGAAGAGTAAGATCAACATTCTTTGGATACCATAGTCCAAAGTCTTAAGTTCCTTGTAGATATTTGAATATTCTTTTGACAGCCTGAAGGTGAGTCTCTTTTGGATTAGCTTGGAATCGTCCAACAATCCCAACTGCATGCATAATGTCCGGTCTAGTCCCAGTGAGATACAGAAGACTTCCTATCACAAATCTGTATTCTGGTTGATTCACTGTGGGAGAATCATAATGAGAACTGAGATTACATCCGGTAATCATTGGTGTACTTACAGGTTTGCACTCTTCCATGCCATACTTCTTTAGAATTTGCTTAAGGTATTTTGCTTATGACAAGAATATACCATCTGTAGTTTGATGCACTTGCAAGCCAAGAAAGAATGTTAGTTCCCCAAGTAAATACATTTCAAATTCTTGCTGCATGAAAGAAGCAAATTTCTGACTCATAGATTCTTCATTACTTCCAAAAATGATATCATCAACATATACAACCACAATCAATAGTTTATCATTTTCAATTTTTGTGTATAAGTTGCTATCAACATACCCCTTTGAAAATCCTTGTTGATGAAGATATTTGTCAAGACGATAATACCATGCCCTTGGAGCTTGTTTGAGACCATATAGAGCATTTTTAAGTCTACAAACAAGATTTTCAACATTTCCCAAAATGAATCCTTCTGGTTGTTCTATATAAACTTCTTCTTCTAGATCACCATTAAGAAATTCAGATTTAACATCCATTTGATAAACTTTGATTTGTTGAAAACTTGAAAAAGAAAGAAACATTCATATGGCTTCAAGTCTAGCTACAGGAGCAAAAGTTTCTTCAAAGTCTATACCTTCTTGTTGAGGATACCCCTTTCAAACAAGTCTAGCTTTGTTTCTTACAACATCCCCATTCTCATTTAACTTGTTTTTGAATATCCATTTAGTTCCAATGACATTTTTGTTATGAGGTCTTGGTACTAATTCCCAAGTGTGATTCTTCTCAATTTGATCAAGCTCTTCATTCATGGCTTGAACCCAACATTCATCTTTGCTAGCTTGATTGACATTGTGTGGTTCAATAGTGGATAGAAATGCCAGATATCTAGAAGATCCCATAAGAGTCCTTCTGGTTTGTACTCCTGCTCCCTTATCTCCCAAAATTTGAGATTCTGGATGATTCTTTTGAACATATCTGGATGGAGCTTTTTCAGATAAATCATCTTCAGGTTCTTCATTGGGTTCACTGTTTATATCATTTCTATTTGATTTGGAAGGGCATAAGTCGCCATTGTCTTCATTTGTTATCTGTTTTTCTTCTTTTGGGGCTGCAGGAGACTCATCAATAACAACATCAATACATTCAACAATTTTCCGCAGTCTTTTATTGTAACATTTATAAGCTCTACTTGTGGAGGAGTAACCAAGAAGTATTCCTTCATCTGCTCTAGGTTCAAACTTGCCAAGTTTTTCATCATTATTTTTGATAAAGCATTTACTTCCAAAAACTCTAAAATGCTTCACAGAGGGAGAATTACCATACCAGAGTTCATATGGAGTTTTGTCACTATTTACACGAACATGTGCTTTGTTGAGAATGTTTACCGCTGTATGTGCTGCTTCTCCCCAAAATGTGTCGGGTGTTCCAGAATCATCAAGCATAGCTCTAGCCATTTGTTGAACTGTTCTATTCATTCTTTCTGCTACACCATTTTGTTGTGGAGTGCTAGCTACAGAGAACTGTCTTTTTATGCCTTGTTTTTCACAATATTCAAGGAATTCGTCTGAAGTATATTATCCTCCTCGATCAGATCTAAGACATTTGAGTTTTAGATCTAATTCACTTTCAACTAGAGCCTTGAAGATCTGAAATTTCTCAAAGGCTTCGTCTTTGTGTTTAAGCAACCCAATCCAACACATTCTAGAGAAATCATCAATAAATAAGATATAGTATTATTCACCACAAGGTGAATTTTTCCTCATAGGTCCACATATGTCAGTATGAATGAGTTCAAGGGGCCTAATTGATGATCCTTCCTTGGCATTAAATTGCACTCTGGTCTGCTTGCCGAATTGGAAATATTTGCATATGATACTTTTAGGTAGAGTAATATTGGGAAGACCACGAACAACATTAAGTATGCTTGATTTGTTGATTTGAGAGAAGCTTAGATGCCCCAACCTTCTATGCCATAGCCAATTTTCTGAAGATTGAATCAAGTAACATTGTTCTTTGCAGTTCTTCAATACATATAGGTTGCTTGGAGTTCTTTTCCCTTTTATAATTGTTTTGCCTGTATCGAGATCACGAACTACACATTCTTTTGAACTAAAGACAACTTCAGTTCCTTGATCACACATATGACTTACACTTAGCAGGTTATGCCTTAAGCCATCCACATACATGAAATCATTAGCCTTCACCTTTTCCTTTAGAAACACAGACCATTTTCCTTTAATTACAGCAGGATTATCATTTCCAAATGTAACTTTCTTTTCCTTTTCTAGAGCACTATATGCAAGAAGTTTGTGTTTGTCACCTGTCATGTGTCTTGAGCATCCACTATCAATGTACCATTGATTTTCTTCACCTTCTGCGAATAATGCTATGCCACAATTTTCAACCTATAATTCCTTCTTTTTCCATACTTTGGATCTTGAAGGAAAATTCTCTTTTGGCTGAACTTTGCTCCTGCATTCAGATTCTTCATGCCCAAAGTTATTGCAATAAGCACATTCAACTTCATTTAGAAGAGGACAAAATTTGTTATAGGTATTCTTCTCAAATTCAATCCTTTTCTTTCTTGCTTCTCTAGTCATGATAGTTTTATATGCAACACATTGAACAGCTTTATGACCAAAATTGTGACATGAGAAACATTGTCCAGTGAAGAAGAAATTTCTGCAATCATGAAATCTTCTACTTGGATTTACCTGTTGATTAGTGTTTCTTTGAGAGATATTCCTGTTAGTATTCTTTGAATTGAGATGATCATGCTTTACCTGCAATGATTCTTTATTCCCTTGCTGAGTGGCAGAATTTTGTAAACCAACTGTAACTGCTTTTAGATAATTTGGTGCTGAAGTTTGAGAGGATTCTCCTGTATATCCAAGACCTGTTTTTATAAGAGGGGAACGTTGTACCTTGATAATCTCATCTAAGGTTTTAGATCCTTTAGCAAATCTAAGATTCAAATTTTTTACTTTCTCAGAATCTTTTCTTAGACTTACCACTTCACATTCTAATTTCTCAATGTGTTTCTTTGCTTCTTCAACCTGCTTTTCCAGAGTGTCTATGGTTATTTTCCTTTCTTCTAAGAGTATTTTACTTTCTTTTAAGCGTATTTTGAGTTGATTGTTTTCTTCAAGAAAGTCATTGTCCTCTAGAGCATCTACAAAAATATCCTTTTCTTCTCTAGATTCAAATGCCATGAGTAGTCTAAGATCTTGTTCACATTCTTCTTCACTATCAGATATCCCATCACTGTCTTCATGAATATAATGACTTTTTCTAGTGTTAAACCGATTCTTATTCCTTCTTGCTACTTCCTTCCCTTTTGCAGGTGTTTATTTATGAGGACACCTAGCAACATAATGACCAATTCTTCCACACTCAAAACATTTGAAAGGAAGCTTACCTTTGAATTGTCCTGTGCCAAGTTGGAGTTTCTTTACAAAATTTGCCTCATCTTCTTCTGAGATATATCCTGATCCTTATGGTTCTTGTACTTCTTTCCCTTTTGTAGAAGCTCTGAAGATAGCCTCTTTGACTTCAGATGGTCCTCCTCTTCTCATTTCATATGCGGCTAGTATGCCATGAAGTTGTACCATAGTAAGATTTTGAAGATCCTGTTCTTCAAGAGCAGAAAGTTTTGACTCAAATTTTGCTGTTAGTGATCTTAAAATTTTCTCAACCAGAGTAGATTCTGTTATTGTTTCTCCCAGATTTTTCATACGATTTACAACATCATCAACATGTAAAAAGAAGCTGGCAATACTCTCATCACTATGCATCTTCAAATTTTCATATTCAATTCTGAGAGTTTGGAGCTTTTCACTTTTTACCTTTGCATCACCTTCATAACTTAGAATGATTTTGTCCCACATTTCCTTTGCTGTATTTAGCTGCATGACTTTGACAAATTCATATTCAGTCAAACTTCCTGTTATAGCATTGACCGCCTTTGCATTTGATTCATAATTCTTCTTTTCATTCGGATCTGTTGGTATTGTAGCTGGATATTGATATCCTTGTACAACAATGGCCCATACATCTGTTCCTATAGACTGAAGATAGGACCTCATCCTTGTTTTCCAGAAGATTAAATTGCTTCCATTAAAGACCAAAGGCTTGATAGATGCTATTCCATCTTGATTGCTCATCTTGCTTGATCTTCCTTCTAGCGGCTAAGCTTTTTCAGAAGAACCTAGCTCTGATACCAATTGTTGGGAAAAATACTGAGAGGGGGGGGGGTGAATCAGTATTTAGTGCAGACAATAAAACTTTTTACTTTTTCCTTTCTAAAAACCCATACGCTACTTTCCTGAAGCCAACTCACTTATATACGCGGATATCCTTTACAGAACTCGCGTATGTCCAGAGATCTAATTATGCATTTAATTATTAACTTAGATCATTGCATTATTCATTCATCAGATGTTTTAGAAAATAGTAAACAGGTGCAGAAAGAACAGAATAATCATCACACATAAGAAACACACATGAACACCAGGATTTTAGGTGGAAACCCAATTCGGGAGAAAACCACCATTGCCGTCATCTCAGTCTTCAATATTTATTATTAAGAAAACTTCTTACAACCATGTACTGGTGCAGACTCATACCAGCACGCAGGAACCCACCTGCAGAAGGCTACAACCTTCTCTCGTTTACCAGCCTCTCTTGGAAGGGAGCTACAACCCCCTATACTCGTTTACCAGCCTCTCCTGGAAGGAAGCTACGGCCCCCCTACTCTTGTTTACCAGCCTCTCCTGGAAGGGAGCTACAACCCCTTGACTGAAGGCTTTGACCCTCAACACCACTTTGTTTAAACATATCCGCGTATACACGTGCTTTTCACGAAGCGAACCCGCGTATACATCTGTGCATTTTTCAGACCAATCCTAACTGCCCATACATGCCTTTGTTTAAACAGATCCACATATACATGCGCTTTTTATGAAATGAACCTGCATATAGATATATAAAAGATAAAATTTGCAGAACAGACCGGATCTATGAACTTACCCAGATTTCTTCAATTTCTTCAACAGATTTGCACCAGGTCTTCAATACTTCTTTTTAGATCATCCTAGAGATTCATCATTTCCAGATCTAGAGATTTTGAACCTTCATCATATTCATAGGTGCATCATAGATTCAGATCTATCGATTAAGAACAGAGTTCAACCATTCAGATAAACTTCAGAGTGAAGTATTCATTTAAAGCTTAGACACATGCCCCCTTTGCACAATGATCTTCTTCTCCTTATATAGGTTTAGCCTTTATCAATACCATGAGTCAAAACCACACCACTTCTGATGGTATTCCTGGACGGGACCAAATAGATAATCAAGCGCTCAATACAATGGGTCAATACCATGGTAACACCCCTTGGTATTCTAAATTTGGAGCGTAAAAGGGCATAAGCGACTTGGCACGTACTTTTCCGCGTGCATACGCTACTTCTCCTAAACAAACCCGCGTATGCTTTGTGACACACACTTTTTATCATTGTTCTGGCCCTTACTGATATTTCTTTCTCTGGTACTTCTGAGCTACTTGTAGAACATCAGATTTACATCATTAATAAACTCATCAAGCATTAAGGACAACTTCATCAAGTAGGTTGCCATCATCTTCATCAAGTGGGTTGCCATCAAGGAAAACACTCTGCATCATATTGCCAACACTAGCTTGATCAGTTTAATTACAACTAGTGAATGTCATTGTCATTATTTCGTTACCAAGCCAAGACAATGGACTTTAAGTAAATAAAATAAAATACAAAAAAGAAAAAGCAATTTGAAAAAAAGATCAAGTGTATAAGGTTGAAATTTATTTTTGGAAATTGTAAGAAAGACTAGATGGGAAAATGAATCATTGCTGGGTAAAAGGTAACCCTGCCAAGAGCTTAAATTGCCTATTGGATCAGAGACTCTACTTGTGATAAAAGAGTAAATATTTATAAAGATGATCTGTAAGAGCCACCTGCTTTATCTTTTTGAACTGAGTAAAGACTGATAGAGATTTTCATACTTTTATTTTTAAAATAGGAATTTGTATGAATTTTAATTAAGAGAAATTTTGTTGCTTAGTGAGATATTATTTGTTTGAAATTCATTCTTGCAACTATTTTTATTTCAAAAAAGTTTTAGAAATTTCAAAAAGTTAGTCAGAGATAGCTGGTTCTCCCAAGTGAATCACCAATTGTTGTGCTATACAACAACCCCAATTTATTTTAATAAATGGGGACCCTTTAAAAATGATTATGAAAGTCATTTCATTTATTTTTTAGCTTAAGTCAAAAAAATTTAGGAAATAAAGTTTCTTTTGCTTTTCCGCTTTTATCCCTTAGTGCGCATCACAATTTTCATAGATTACAAACTTAAATGACTTAAAATACACTAAGTCATGTGGGCTGTGATATGCGCTAATTTATTTCCAAAGTCATATCAAAATATTATTCCAAACACTTTAATCACCGTTATAAACCAAAATCACATCACGCCTCATTTAACAATCAAACTTATATGCAATTCGGTGAAAGTTGCGATTGCACATAAACAATGAGCTAATAAAGAAATAAACATAAAGTTCCAAAGTCCGATAGAGCGTAGCCCTATAGACTTCTTAAATTTGCATTTCGCATTTCGCAGGAAATAACTAAAAGCAAACTCATTTACCGCATAAAAGTTGCGATGTGCGATTTTCACAGATCACATTTCGCAGGATTTATGGGTAACATCATAAACGTAAATAGTTATAAGTTGCAACATGCAATGAATGGTAGTTAATTTCCAAATCATGTGAAATGATTCATGTCATATCAAACCGAATACGAGATCCAACATCTTAAATTGATCAATAGACATTTCACGTTAAGGTTTAAGAGATTTGAGTCAAAAATATTATCGGTGATTAACTACATTTAATAGAAGTAAGGTTTTCATAGATTCATATCTAATTCGAGCATGTTTTGAAATGATTGAATGCTAGATTTATTTCAATTCTATCTGCCTCTCTGTTCTCTATATTTTTAATGTTTGATCTGTTCGCTTAAAATCAAGAAATAACTTAATGGGGCAAGGAAATTAGAGATGAACAAGAAAGTCAAAGAGATTGCCCAAGTATCGTCTACCGAAGACTCAAACATGTCTCCCCTATTCTTAGACACCACCTGCAACAAGGATTGTGGAAGTTCTTCATGGGAGGAAATGTATAAGCTTTTCAAGGATGAAAAGCCAAGGGTAATAGTCAAAGTTGCTTCAGCAAGCACGTCTGTTTCTTCAAACTCGACCTACTTCAATGTTGCATGTTGATTCATCCATAAGGTAGCAGCAAGGCCAAATATTCTCCCTTATATAGATATGGTTAAGTGGGTAATTGAAGACTTGAACATAGAAGACAAAACATTCAAAGATTCAAAATGCGAAAATATTGGGTCATTCAGGGAAAAATATTTAAGGATAATGTACCACTTACCTGTCCCACAATAGAATTATGACAAAGCTTTTCTTCAAAGCTTTAGAGCAAAGCATCCAAACCTGATGAAAGTCATAAAGGAATGGAAGGAATACTAGGGCAAGATTAAATGAGATAAACTCGGTACGTACCCAATAGCACAAATTCCTTCCCCTTATTGTTATGCTGCCGGTATGTTGTCTAGATTATTCGCAAAACCTGATACTACTAGGTTTTCTGTAGATTGGGTCCCATTGATTAACGCAATCGTCGATTGCTTAATTTTGAATTGGGAAAATACCCTATCTGATAATTTAGCCAAAAACATCATGGAGTATAAGAGTAAAAGAAGTGTTTCATCTAGAGAAATACCCCCATTTTACATGAGTGCCTATATCATGGACACAATTTGCTTTTCTTCTAGTTTTTCTATCATGGGATGGAAATGGATAGCCCAAGACCCTACCCCAATCCACATTTACCACAGAGCCCTTTGGGATTCAGACTTCCATTTGAATTTTTATAAAATTTTCCATAGTTTCAGGTTTCATATGCACCAGATGATATTTAATGAGAAATCCCCTAGGGTTTCCGAAGAGGCTAGTATAGACATTTTTTCTGTTGCTAGATGGTTCACAGAGGAAAGTTTCACATATATTAGAGTACTTGGTAGTTATGCTTCTCCTCGCGTCTTGCCATATTATGTTCCTGACAAATTACTTGCATGAGAGATAGCCTACCAACTTGTTGTAAATGGTATTTCTAAACAGCTTAAAGATTCTAAGAAGGTCATTTGGCCTAATTTTCCTTTACAATGCGGTACCTTTTCACTTTTTGATATTGGTCATGCCTACAAGGAAGTTTCGAAAGTTAATCTATTGAATTTGGCCATAATGCCAAGACGACCATATGATCTGAATGTTGTGATTAAAAATTAAATCACAGAGCTCAAAGTAAAACCTTTTGTTAAAGAAATAGATAGATTTTTTTTTTCAAGGTATTGAAAATTTTTCATATGTACTTAAGTTTGCATCCAGTCAACTCAATCACTATGACTTGGAAGCCTTCCAAGCATATAGAAGTAAAATATTAGAAAAGGTTCCTCTGGATTTATTTATTATTGAATATGTCAACAGACCTACTCCAAGTATTAGCTTGGATAATGAAGTGAAAGACATGTCTGAAGATGAGTCACAAAAATCAGAGCATCAATCTCAGAATTTGGATCATTCTGAAAATGAATCCGAAAACAGAAAGGAAAACCCAAAAAAGATAATTGGAGATTGAGATGCATGAGAAAGGAAGAAGTAATGGAATAGAGTTGACTTACCAAGAAGTTCAGCACAGTCAAGATACAATTGACGAGTCAGAAAAGTCCCAAACAAAGAATTTGAATAATGAATGGGATGAGTTTTCGAAAGCAATAAATACTCCTAAAACAAATCCCAATATTGATCAAACTGTTAGTTTTCAGACACCTAAAAATTCCCAGAAGCTAGTGGAAACTGTTACTCCACTATAAGAAGTTCCTGAAACTCATGATCGAGAGATCATCCCAGCTTATCCCACAGAAAAAATAGTGTTACAAGTTGAGGAAATTCCTTCGATGGATGCCTTCTATAGTCCTAGTCATAAGGATGTAGTCAAGAGAAGAAAAAGGAGAAGAACTGACGAGTTAAACTTAGATATTACAAATGAATCAGTTGATGTTTTATGGAAGGATCCTCTAGCTGATCCTACTGAACATTTAACCAAACTATCAAAGTTTGCAGGGGAATATGCTACTGCCACTGTTGATAAAGCTACTGAGGTTAAAATGTTACTGAAGCAAAGAGAAAACACATATTTCATTAAATTTGGATGTTTTCTATTACAAGGACTTTAACAACAAACATGTTTCATTAAATTTGGAATTATTGAGTGGATCTATAATTTATAACTTTAACTATATTAAGTTTGAAAATCAGTTAGTTCACTATTTAAATATACCTATTCACCATTTTTTTCAATAAAATTGTCATGATAAGCTATATTAAACAAATTTATATAAAGTTGTAGAAGCAAATATTTGATGTCTTAAACTTGGACTCCTTACATTATTTCTTCTAATATTATTTATGGTTCCTTTTAAAAAATTGAATAATATTAGTTGGTGACAAGAGTATTCTATATATTAGCATTATATACCAATTTAATTATAATTTGATACAATAAATATGGCATTGGTTGTGATGAGCGAATATTCTCGTAGAAGGTTGGCACAATTTTAAAGTCTCCATAAAATTTATTTAATCATAGAATTACATTAGTATGTTTATTACCATAAAAATTTTAATTGCAAGTACTATTAACAATTTTGTTTATTTTTCTAGTAACATATTTTATAATTATATAATTTAGGACATTGATAGCATTTATAATTGACAAGACAAAATATTACATAAGACCCATATTATGTTTAAATTCATTCTTTTAACAATCAAAACCAACACAAGGACTTCATTAACATTATTTATTTTGCAAACCAACATAGATATGTCTTATATCGAGATCTAGCAAGCGCCAATAGGGATCAATTCTAGAGTTAATATGGATCTAAGTTGATATTTTGACATTCCATAATAGATTTGTTGAAGCATTTAAGTATGCTTCATAATATCAAATAACACAGAAAAATATCATGGGATATGCAATACTATGGACTTGTAAAGCACCATCAGTAAACCCATCAAATGACTAACTCAAAATTATGTTAACTAGTCTATGAACAAAACATTTAACGGGGAATTTCTCATATCCTTGTAACCATACATTTACAAGTGTAAATGTTTACGTGGGGTCTTTCCATGCTAGGATGTAAAACGCCTCTCGAAAAAATCACAATATTAACTTAAGATAAGATAAATATTTTTAGTAATGTCAAACCAATTAGAGACCTGTGAATAGGTCAAACATGGGATTGCTTGGCACAAAAATATCAATACATATTATGGGTGTCAAAGTAGCTATTAGTAGGAACCAATTAAATAATATCAGTATGTCTAACATGAAAGCAAGATATTATATTTATGAATGATAGACTAGACTCCTTGATGTCAAAAAAATTGTGCCTAAAAACTCTCACACCCAAGTTTCCCATACACCAGAGGGGGAGTTGTTGATCAAAATATGATGGTGTTATGAGGATCTCAGTGTAAGTCTTGGTAAGGAGTACCTCCCTTGCAAATATTTCATTGCAACTAGTATACTAGAAAGTTACTAAGTAAAAAAAAATTTATGCTAAATTTTCTAAGTCCCCTTAGTGCCTTTATAAAGCATCGAGGGGAGGTCTAGACCACTTAGAAATAATTATCAAATAATTATAATTTATTTAAGCACCATTTAGGATTCATTATCGATTAATTGTAATTTGTTAAAAAAATGTCATAATAATGGTGCAAAAAGTCTAAAGACATTCATTTGTGACCCTCTCTTCAGTGAACTTTGAAAGTCCACTTAAATAAATAGATTATGGATGGAAAAATCTAATCTCATATTATGGTGCAAAAGGTATAAATAAATCCATTTATGCCTCATCTCTTGAATGAGCCTGAATAGTCCACTTGACATTCATTATCAAGTAATTATTCCACGTTTTATCAGGAAAATCATTTTCTTTTACATGGAGTTTTCTTTCAAAAACAACAATGTCACATTTATGCACTAATATAAAACCATATAATAGGCATATAAGAGTCAATAAATGGCTTCCTGAATGATAGAATTAAATGAGATGATTACATATATAGGTAATTGATTTAGTAATACATAGTTATAAAAATTTATGGATTGAAAACCAAATGGACCACATAGAACTCATCATCAATTAATTCTAATTTGTTTTGAAAACAAAATATCAATACATACATTAAGATCTTAAATAATTTCAAAAGTGAAATACATTCATAAACTTGTATCAATGCCTATAACTAAATAGAATTCAATAAATATGTTAATGTGTTGGATTCTATCACATTATTTCTATTAGAAATAATTTATTTAAGACTTGAAATTTAAAAATTATTAATGTGGATGGGAAAATCAAACATCATATATGCAAACCGTTTAAAGACATCCATTTATGACCCATCTCTTGAATAACTCTGTATAGTCCATGTTTTCTTTCCTTTTACTTGGAATGAAAACACGGGAAACCCAAGAGTACATCCCGCTATTTTGAAAATGGTACATTGAGTAAATCATCGGCCCTAGTTATGGAACCTCACCACAAAAAACTCAAAGATTCGAACCCGTGATCAACAAAAATATCAAAGAACTTCACATTTGGCTCTAGACCACTTGAGTTAACCCTTGGGGCTTAATGAATAGTCCACTTAACATTAATTATATTCATGATCAATTAAATATTACATGTTTAATTATGAAAATCATTTTTTTTACATGGAGTTTGATTTCAAAAAAAACGATATCACATTTATACACTCTTATTAAACCACATGATAGAAAATGAAAGTAAATAAACGGCTTCCTGATTTATTGACTCGTATGAGACAATTGCATACAAAAATAATTGTTTTACAAGCAAATGTAAGTTAGAAATAATTATAGATTGAAAATCAAATGCCTTCAAATTTAAAGAGTTTGAAGTCACTAATTTATGTCCCATTTCCCACTAGTCTAAATAGTCTACTTAGCACTTATTATCAAGAAATTTTAATATATGTTTTTGGAATAAATGATTCATAATTTATGGCTATTATATATCAGATTAATACACTCATATTAATCAATATAAATAAATAAAAGTTGATAACATAACTTTGTGCCTTGTTGGCTCATGATATAATTTCATTTTATTTAAAAATACAAATTATAAAAAGTCATCACTGGACAATGAAATGAAATTCCTTGCAATTCATAAATTTTAAAGACATAAATTTTCTATGATACATGCTCAATGAAATCTTAACACTCCACTTAACAATCACTATCAATTAATTATGTCTTTTTAAGAAATTAAAACTTATTTACAATGGAGTTTGATTTTAAAATTTTTATATCACATTTATACACTCATATTAATGCATTTTATAGGAAATTAAAAGTCAAGAAGTGACTTTGTGTTTTATTGATTTTCATTATGATATGATTGCAATAAA
This sequence comes from Pinus albicaulis, assembly GCA_034641835.2. Taxonomy (NCBI): domain Eukaryota; kingdom Viridiplantae; phylum Streptophyta; class Pinopsida; order Pinales; family Pinaceae; genus Pinus; species Pinus albicaulis. The sequence continues at coordinate 21,565 of JAXQQM020060770.1, read as the reverse complement.
AAATATTAATTGGAGTCTATACAAAATTACCAAAAATAACAATTGGGAGATTACAGATCTTGTACTTCAAAAATTTCAAATTATTCACCTATGGTCCATTACCTATGCACCATTTCCTATTAGCCTTAATAGTGCATGAAGAATTTATCAACTAAATTACCTATATTTTTTTTTGGTAGGACTTGTACATTTATTTACAACTCTGAATAACTCTGAATAGTTCATGTTTTATTTTTTACTTGGAATGAAAGCATACGAAACCCAGAGTACATCCCACCATTTTGCAAATGCTACATTGAGTAAATCATCGGCCCTAGTTATGGAACCTCACCCCAACGAACTCAAAGAGTCGAACCTGTGATCAGCAAAAATATCAAAGAACTTCACATTTGGCTCTAGAACACTTGTTTGGTTCCAATTGATGATGTCAATCAGAGTTCATTTAATGTCAACCTGGGAAGGTAAACTTAGAAGTGCTACCTATAGGTCTAGAAAGATTCCTAATTTGTCCAAGATCTATGGTTCTCTTACAAGAAAATATTCATAAAGATCTCTTCCAAACCTAGATCTAATAATTGTTTAAGATCTATGGTTCTCTTACAAGAACATACTCTACAAGATCTCTTCCAACATTAGAACATCTAATAAAAACTTAAAAGCTGAAATGAAATAAATCTAAATATAATAATTATCTGAGATCTTACGATTCTATTACAAGAACACTTTCAAATAAGACTCTTCCAATATTAGAACATTTAACCAAAACTTGAAAGCTAAAATTAAATAAAAACATAAATTAAATTATACCTAAAATAAGCATGCAAGTGAGGCCATGGGGGCCCTCCATAACTCCACAAGCACACCACTAAGATTACATACTCCAAAATTATAAGATTACAAAACTTACAAATGGAGGAGATTGTACTCCTATTTATAAAATGGGATGAGTAACAAACTCATAATGGTGATCCACTAATCTATCTTTAGTTCCATACATCTCTCAACCATCTGGACACATAACCCCCTTTTTTCCTTGATCTTCTCCATGAGATCATGATCTTCTCCATGAGGTTTATCTTATAAAATTCGAATTTTATCATTCAAGGCCACATAAAGGTGTCTTGGAAGCTTCCTTGGCACCTACACATGTCACAAAAACAATCCATTTTCCATATATGAAGTAAAATATATTATTTTCTAATATTTAATCAAGAATTTCTCTTAAAAATGCTTAAAAATAAATAATATTTGGAAGATATAAATGAGACCCATTAATGGTGAACAATAGGGAAAATGAAGTGACATGGTGGTGAATAATGAGTGATATAATGGAAGCATAGGTGAAAAATGAATGGTAATGAGTGATATTTGTATGACATTTTGAAGCCCAAACATACTCCCCAACTGAAGCTCTTGCATGTCCTCATGCAAGCTACTACAATGACTTATTTGATTTGATTCTTAGATGAGCTTCCTTTTACAAGATGTTTGGTTCTTGATAAACAAACATCTTTCAATCATGGACTTCCTTTTAACTTTGTAATGAATTACAAGAAGTTTGGTTCTTGTGTAACAACCATCTTTCAATCATGTACTTCATTTTAAATTTGCACATCTTTTGATAACTTTTATTTTTTCAAAGCATTTACATTTTTGAATGATTGGTTCTTGTGTTACAATCATTATTTACTTTGTTGAGATCAATCATTTTAAGATGTCATTTAATATGATCATCATTTTGTAGTAGTTTTTTTTGTGGGAAGACTATGTGGGTTAAGATGTGATATGAATGAGAGAAAAAAAATGAAGTGTGAAATTCCCCCCCCAACTGATGGTTTTTGGCAATTTCTTAATGAGAAACATAATAGTGAAATAGTGGAATATTTTCCAAATATCACAATTTTAGCATCTAAAAATAATTTCAAGATTAAAGGTTAGAAAAAATCATACCTTACTTACCTAAAGAAGTGGATGAATCATGCATGTTCAGCTGTTGCAATTCTGATCTGAAGCTTCTTCTGCAAGTTGTGGATGAAAGATGGATCTGTATTGTCGTATATGCTATTGGATCTTCTGTTGGATAGTTTGATGAATCTGATGATTCTGCTGAATATGGCTGAAAATGTATAAGGCTTGGAAGGTATACAAAATATAGAAGTTACATTTTCCTCCCCCCAGCCTTATTTATTGACTTGTCCTCAAGTCATGACAAACTAAAAAACAATGAAAGGAAATCTGCTTCATCTACTACAAAATACGGGTCTTCAAGTCTTCAACGCTCAATGGCACAAATCTTGTTATGTGAATAAATGTCTTGTTGTCGAACATAACAAGAAGTTGTTGACGTAGTGGCCATTAATGAATGCCACTAGCCAACACGAGAGCTCCCACCATTGATTCCAATGGGAGTCAAGATGCCTAACACATATTTGTAGGTACGAATAAGTTTTTTGTGGTCGAGTCAACTACAAGATCCAACGAACAAGGGATATTAATGTACTCCCATTGTTCATTGGTAAGAGTACTTGCCATTAAGGCATGCAAGCCTCTAGGTTTTTTTACAAAGATAATTAGACTCTAGGACTTTGACTCAATGATATACATAGAAGCAGGGTTTTATTGGTGGAAAATGAAAAATGGTAGGAAAAAGGAAATGGAAATGGAAAATGGCAAGAAGTTTGTAAGTAAAATTCTTGGATTTTATTGATGGGTTAGGAATAGATGATAGGAAATGCATGGTGAATGAACAAGAACTCTTGCTGTAAAAAAATGGACATGGAAATGGTATGCTTTATGGATTGACAATTGGTGGATTTCAAAATCTTTTGCAAAAAGGGAGGTGCAAGGTAGTGGTTGTGGACATGGATTTGGAAGATATAAATGAGACCCATTAATGGTGAAGAATAGGGTAAAGGAAGTGACATGGTGGTGAATAATGAGTGATATAATGGAAGCATAGGTGAAAAATGAATGGTAATGAGTGATATTTGTATGACATTTTGAAGCCCAAACACCACTTGAGCTAACCCTTGGGACTTAATGAATAGTCCACTTAACATTCATTATCTGCATGATCAATTAATTATTACATGTTTAATTATTAAAAAAAATTTGTTTTACATGGAGTTTGATTTCAAAAACAACGATATCACATTTATACACTCTTATTAAACCACATGATAGAAAATGAAAGTCAATAAGCTTCCTTATTTATTGACTCATATGAGACGATTGCAGCCAAAAATAATTGATTTACAAGCACATGTAAGTTGGAAAAAATTGTAGAATGAAAATCAAATGCCTTCAAATTTAAAGAATTATAGATTGAAAATCATATGCCTTAAAATTTAAAGTGTAAATCTATGTCCCATTTCCCACTAGTCTAAATAGTCTACTTAGCACTTACTATCAAAAAATTTTAATATATGTTTTTGGAAGAAATGATTCATAATTTATGTCTATTATGTATCACATTAATACATTCATATTAATCAATATAAATAAATAAAATTTGATAACACCTTGTTGGCTCATATGATATAATTTCATTTTATTTAAAAATACAAATTTATAAAAAGTCATCACTGGACAATGAAATGAAATTCCTTACAATTCAGAAAGTTTAAAGACATAAATCATCTATGATACATGCTCAATGAAATATTAACACTCCACTTAACAATCATTATCAATTATTTCTGTCTTTTTAAGAAATGAAAACTTATTTACCATGGAGTTTGATTTTAAAATTTTTATATCACATGTATACACTCGTATTAAAGCATTTTATAGGCAATTAAAAGTCAACAAGTGACTTTGTGTTTTGTTGATTTTTAATATGATATGATTGAAATGAAAAATATTAATTGGAGTCTATATAAAATTACCAAAAAATATCAATTGGGAAATTACAGACCTTGTACTTCAAAAAGTTCAAATCATTCACCTATGGCCCATTACCTATGCCCCATTTCCTATTAGCCTTAATAGTGCATGAATAATTTATCAACTAAATTATTTATAATAAAAAATTGATAAGGGTTTTACATTTATTTAGATTGAACTTTATTTTAAAAATTACAATTCACATTTATATATGAGTATTAATGAATATAAGTAAATATAAATCCATAAAAATAAATTTTTGCCTCAATGGATCATATAATAAGATGATTTCAATGATGAATAATTCATTTAAAAAATGTAAATTAATATACACACATACACATTATAAAAATAAATATTGTGTACAACAAATTCAATGCAAAAATGATTACAAATAATAATGATAATGTATATTAGTATAATTTCCAATTCAGATATATTTTGAAACAAATAATAAATCACACAAATTCATTCACAAAAAACTATGTCCAAGTTGCATTGAAAAAATTGAATGCTCTTGTGAGTAAATTTATTAAAAAAAATCGTCATCCATTACAATGAAGTACATGTTCTACTGAACATTCAAATGTACTCACATTTATGTTTGATATAATGAAATGGCTTAAGAAAAGGAAATAAAACTTGCATAAGTCAATTATCATGCTCTTGCCTTGTATAGGCTTTTATTAAGATGTGGTTTGACCGATATCTAGGGAATTGAGAAGGATGCTTTGATGCATCTATTAGCAATATATTTGATTCTTCGTATTTATCTCCATATTGGGACCACAAATCAATCAACCTTTTCTCATAAAATTGTATTGTTATCCCTGCCTTCACTTTTGTTTGCAAATGGAAACAAGACCTGCTTGATATGAATTTAAAATCCCCTATGCCAATATTTTATTTTCAGAGTGTGTATCAAATGTTCTTATCAATGACATCTAATGTCCATATTGCAACATAATAATTTTTTAAGCAATATTTAATACTTACGACTGAGAAGGACTTAAAAAATAAGAGTGATTACCAAACTGCAAATTCAGTTCTCTTCGAATATGACAACTCGGTTCATCTCCAATGTATGATTAGAGGAATACTCCTTCCATTTCAAATATTAACAAAATATTTCAAATTACATTAATTCCCATATGCATCTGCACTGCAACCACATATATCGCATTAGCATATATCCACTTCAACACTTCATTGTTTAAGAACATCAAAACATAACACTTCAAAACATTTAAAAAATGATGCTAGTATATATTATATTTTTTTTCATTTGTAACAAAGTGAATTTTACTAGTTAAATGACAATAAAAAAACATTATTACAGTGGCCCCATTCAAATGAACAAATTAATGATATGTCTCGTTTACATATACAACCTAATACACTTATTTAATTTGTATGGAACAAGCATTTTTAAATTTCTATAAATTAAAAAAAATGATATGAACACATTAAAGAACCATTCAACTAATCATTGTCATTATCACTACCTTACTATAAATTAAAAAATAAAAAATATTTATTCCTATGAATATATTGGTATCGTGAAATACAAGTCAACTCAAACTAATAAAGGCTACAAAATAAACTAATAAATCATGATGTCTTTGGAATCTAATAGTCCTTGGAATCTAAAAACATTTGTATAGAAGTATTTGACAAATTTCAATAAATTAAAAAATAAGGAATGCGAAGAATATGGAATTTCGAACCATATGCAAATTCCTTATAAGAAAATGGCAGCTCAAAATTCATCAATCATCATTCAATTATTCGCATAACACCTAACCATTTGTAGCAAATTATAAACTAGTGTTGAAAATGCCATACAATTTACAACAAATTTTGGTGGTAAATTTCCTTAACTTTCTTCTCCCGTATAGATACTTCCTTTGAATTTTCTTGGGCTTCATAGTCCATGATTTCTGAAAATAAAATTAAGAAACTACTACCAAAGTTTCTAATATTAAAAAAAAAATATGAATTATAAATACTATCATTACCTTCATCATTATATTTGTCATAAAATAAACAAGAATCATAAATATGCTATAGGGAGAGAGAAATTTAACACACGCTAAGTTTGTGTTAGATTTCCTTCTTGCACAAACAAAACCACATTGCATGGTGAAACAAATCTAGCATATGCTATATTTTTGTGTTAAAAACAAATCTAACATTGTGTTAGATTTGTTTTACCTTGCAATGCTTGTGTTTATACTAGAAGAAAATCTATTGCATGTTAGATTTGTTTTACTTTGCAATGTTGGTGTTTATGCTAGAAACAACTCTAGCACATCTTATACATGTCATATCCTATAACGTTTTCATTTATACTAGAAAAAAATGTACCATGCGCTATATTTATTTTACCCTATAATGCTTGTGTTTGCACTTTTGTTTTACCTTACAATGCTTTTGTCTTTTATCTTACACTAGATTTATTTTACCCTGCAGTGTTTTTTTTTATTCTTCTCCTTATAATAGATTTGTCTTACCTTACAATTTTTGTGTTTTTTTTTGTGCTAGAAGCAAACCTAGCATGAGCTAAGATTTATTTTGTTTGACCTTACTATGCTTGTATTTGTGCTAGAAAAAAATCTAGTGTGCACCCACAAAAAATATAAAAGCTCCTGGAATCACTGTGATCAAATGCCTGACTCTGAGTCAGCCCGTGTCTTCTACAACAACATGACCAGATTAAAATACAGTACAATAAAATGGGTCAGAGAGAAGAAAAGACAGGGTGAAGCAACTCTGAATAAGATTGATACTGATATAGGGAGCTTGCTAGGATTGGACTTCCTCGACTTTTAGTGCACTGAGGCCAAGGACCACCTCATTCAATTGGAAATGGAGAAAGCCATATTGTTAAGGAAACATGAGGAAACATAGAGGCTCAAAAGCATGGCCATCAGGCTCAAGGCGGGAGATGACAACACTAAACTCTTCCAGCAATGTGAAAAAGGTAGAAATAGTATCAACACAGTCTCAGAACTGAAGGACCAGGCTGGAAGGGTGGCCAATAACCATGCTCAACTTGTTGATATGGGTATTAGACATTTCTCCCATATCTACAGTGACCCCAGAGCTGCTAACATATCAAAAGCACTTTAGATAGCTAGTGTTACACCATTTTTTGGTCATCTAACCTACTATCATTAGATGGACCCAAGTACACCATGTAAGACCAATTTTACCCTAAGTAAAATTTCTTTCACTATGTGAAATAACTTAATAAAACACATTTATTAGGTTGTTTATGGTCTAAATAGGAAACCCCAAAAGGAAATATTAAACAAATCTATATTTGTTTGATTTTCCTCAAGGAATAATCAATTAAACAATAATTTAATTATTATTCCTGGTCATGTTTAACCCAAAACAAATAAATAAATTAGATAAATCTTTATTTGTCTTATTATTTTCTAGGAATAATTATTTAAATCTTATTTAAATAATATTCCTTGTTAAATATGACTAAATCACCCATAAATAATTAAATAAATCATTATTTATTTGATTATCCTTCAACCAATTCCTTAAAATGATAAATAAATCATTTATTTATTTATTATTCACAAATAAAGGGATTTGACCCAAGTCAAATACCTTTTCCCTCCAACAAATATAATAAAATATTCTATAAAAGGTGGATCTAGATTTGGTTAATGTTATTTTAATCATGCACCAAGATCTAGAATGACCCAATATTTTGTTATAAATAGGAGGGTTTTTCCTACCATTCTTCACCTTTTGTTGCCTATTAGATCTCTTTGGATCTATACTCTTGGTCTGACTTTGAGCCATTATCATTGTCATATTTTCCATTATTTGCTGTGTGAGCTCCCTTTGAGTTCTATCTTTGTCTGGGTATTCTACACCAACAGGAGAGAGAAATGCTAGATCTGAAGTGCCGAGGACTTCCAAGAACCCATCCCATTGAGGAGAATTGGAAACACCTTCTTGTTTTCCTCCCAGGTTCCCTTAATACAAAAAATTCTTTCAAAAAATATTGTTCTTGTCTTGTCTATTGGATGTATAGAGCAAAACCTTATTTTTACTGCTTAGTGTCTCTCTATGCATAGATCTGGTTTTTTGCAGCACTTGTCTTGATCAACTAACTGCAGATCTGAAGATATTGGGAGCCATATTTGATGTTAGGGCTATAAGTTATGCGTAGCTAAAGTGGTCTTTTTTCGTACACTTCGACAAAAGATTCATACTAACAACTCGCGACTCCACACAGGTTTTCAATTACGACTATTGTCGTTTTTCATATTCCTGCATATCCAGCTACCTCAGACCCTAGGGTTTCTTTTTAGCTTTTTGTTTTTCCTATTTTTATGTTGTTTTTCACCTATAAAACCCTAAAACATTAAAATTTCTAACTTTCGCGTGTTTCTGGCCCTATTGCGCAGGTGACAGACATCAGTCGCAACTGAGACGACAACTTTTTCGGAAATCTACCACCGGGACACTTGGAGCTTCAGGTCGCACTTTTCAGCCCAGAAACTGCGACCTGGACTCCAGGTCGCACTTTTCAGCCCATTATCTGCGACCTTCACAGAAAAAAGGTCAGAACCTGCGACCTGCCAGTTTTTTTGCCTTTTCTCTGCAATTTTTCTAGGTTTTTCTGAAGCGTCTGTCAGGGTTTTCCAGCCTTTGTCTCAGCCTGTTTAGACTTGTTTTTGATCTGTTTTTCTCATCTAAGTGGGAACATAGCCCCTAGGGATTCAGTACCCTCCACTTTTGGTGGAAGAGTTTTAACTGTTTCAGGTGTCTGTTTTTTCAGAGTTTTAGCCACCCCTTTTTCAAATCTGATACCTCCTTTTCAGATCCCTTTTAATAAGCTCTTCTCCCTTTCAAATCACCTCCTGCAGTTTTGTTTGGATCTACCTTTAGGGCCTCCTCCCTCTCCCTTCTGCTTTTTTCTGATTTCCTTCTTTTTTCCAGCCACCTTGCCTCTACCTCTTGGCTGTGTTCTGCACCTCTTTTCAGCAGATTTCTCCTTTAGATCCCTGTCCCTCCCGACCCTAGATCTATTGGCCTCTTTTTAGTGTGTTTTGACTAGATTTTTTCCCTCTGTTAGAATAGTTTTGAGAGACCCACCTTTTTGGGATAGATCGATGCATTGCTAGCTGTTAATTTTCTGTTATTTCAGCATTATATACTGTTCTCTGCAGATTTATTTTCAGTTACGCGGCACACTTTTTCTTTTGCTCTCAAAACGTCAGGGTTTAAAAATTAAAATTAATGCACGCCACACACTCACCCTAAGTGAAGAAGAGCCTGGTTAACACCGCCAGGAAAAGACTTTAAAACATTGTAAAATCAATTGATACTGCACCTTTCTGCCCTTGTTTCGACATTGTAATCACTTGATTCTGCACCTCCCTGCCTTTGTTGGTCGTTCTTCTTCCCCTTGTGCTATGTTTGTGTTGTCACCATTGCACCCCCAAGGCGCACATCCCGGAGACTTCTTGGCCTTCACCCTCAGTTTCCGGTCGTTTGACCTACTCCTTCCCACCGTCGTCGAGTTAGTCCTCCTCCGAGTCCGCATTCCGACTCCTCTTCTGATTCATTGGGTTCTCCTTTTACTTCTGGTTCTCCCCCTGTCACCTTCACTATGTCTGGTCCAGGGCCTAACGCTAGCGGTAATCCCGGCCCTAATGTCGGGACTACTCCTAGCGGAACTGCCACAAGAACTACCTTGGCTACCCCTTTGCTCCCTTACATGGTAGGCCTCAGCCTCCCCGATCTCAATCAGTTGACCAATGACCCTATCCGCCACGATGTTGGTTGGCCTGCTATGCCAACCAAGCTCCCCTCTGACATCCCTAAGTTCGAATGCCTTGCTGGAGAAGATCCAACCAACCATGTCCGATCTTTCCACATGTGGTGTTCCTCCAATTCCATTATCGATGATTCCATCCATCTTCGGTTGTTCCAATGCACGCTTATGGGTGAAGCTTCTAAATGGCATGTTGACCAGGCCACCTCTTCCCATACCACCTTTGCGACCATTGCCCAAGCCTTTTTATCTTATTTCCAGCTCCCTCTCTGATACGACACTGGTATAGAGCTTTTGACTTCTTTCCGTCAAACCTCTTCAACCCGCCTTTCCACTCATGTCCAGGAATGGCGGAGAAGAAGGAGCTTATGTCGAGCTCCCACCTTCGAGGATCGGGTTTATATGGACTGGTTCCTTCACACTCTCTTACCTCCCATTGGAAAAGATGTCGCCTCCCATTTCCCTCAAACCGAAGAAGCTGCCCTCCAAATAGCCTTGAAATATGACCTGATCTACGCTCAGTCTGGTTATGTTTATACCGTCCTTCCTGACCTCCCCAGGCCTGATGGCACTAACGCCCTGGGGGCATCTCATTTCGCCAACGGTATCATTGGAGCCCTTTCTCATCTGTATGCTCAACCTCCTATGGGCTATGGTCTCCCTCCGGGAGGGGCCATCACCTCTAGCACTTTTCCCCCTCCAGGTAGCATGTATCTAGGATATGACATGCCTCATCCTTTTGCCCAACCTCCTACTTACCTCAATGTTTCCCAACCTAAACATTATCCTTATCCGCGACCTGGCGCTCCATCTCCTCCAGCATATGCAATTCCACCTCCCTTGCCTTCTCAACCCCAGCAACAGCACCTACAGCCCCCTCTAGGGCAAGTATTTGCACAGCAAGGCGCGACTAATCCCCCTTCCTCTCAAAGAAGGCGGAGAGGCAATCAAAATCAATATGCCCCTAGTAATCGTGGACCCAATCCCCAAGGTACTGACCCTAACACTGCTAACCAGCAACAGGGCACTCACCCCAAGCCGGACAGGCCTATTCACACAAATAAGCCTTGTTCGTGTTGTGGTGTTTACGGTCATTACACTCACGATTATCCCCTTCTACCACAGATGTGGCAGATGTGGGAGTCTCAAACCACATTGCGAGGACAACATGCCTCCCCTCATGCTCCCCCTAATGTGGCCACTACTCAACCGACTGTGTTTACCGATCCTTTCCCCTAGCAAGGATTCGTGGCTACCCAACCACGTGACGGACAAGTCGCCACTCAACCTTCCCCTTCTGGTTCCTCTGATTACCAGATCCTCATGATGAACTCTGATCCATCCCCAACCGTCGACCTTAACCTTCAAACTCGGTCTCGCCAGTACCCCAAGCCTCGTGCTCAGTCTGCCTCCGAGTCCCCTTCTTTAGGTTCCACTGAGCCTCTTTCGACATCCAAAGGTCCCTTGCATATCCCTCAACCCAAAGTTGAGGTTCATACCAAGATTCCAAAAGGACCATTACACCGAAATGCTGCTCCTGGCCGAGATGCTCATTCGTATAGCATAGTAGATGATTTGGCACAGTCTCCTGCTGCCATTTCCACATTGGAAATCCTCCAATCGTGCCCTTCCCAAAAGAAGGCTCTACTATCTGCCATGGGCACTGTGGATCCTGCTGATGACCAAATGATTTTTTTCGATGCCCATCAATTAGAACATCCTCCCCTTCCTGCTTCCGTAGCCTTCCAAATCCCAGTCAAAATACGGAATGCTAACGTTTCTCGGTGCATAATTGATGAGGGGGCATCCACCTGTGTGATGTCCGCTTCGGTTTGGAAGCAACTTGGATCTCCTGAGTTGGCCCCTTCCACGATCACCCTTCGAGCGTGGGATGGCCATGCCTCCCAACCCATTGGCCTCTTCCGTAATTGTCCTATCACTCTTGTGGGCAAGACTGTTTGCGTTGACATTGAAGTCATCGATGCCCCTCTAGCTTACAACATTCTCTTGGGGCGAAGCTACACCTATGCCATGTCTGCTGTCCCTTCGGCAGTTTTTCGCAAGACGTCTTTTCCTCACAATGGAAAGATAGTCACCATCGACCAGTTGACGTATCATGAGCCAAAGTCTTAGACCTCCCCTGAGATGACCATCTCTTCTGTAGTCAATAAGAAAACCGTCGATTCCTTGACCAGTGTCTCTCCCGGCGTCTACAAAGACTCCTCTTTGCTTGGAAATTTCCCTGGTCTCCCTCCTCCTCCTATCTCTGATCCCAGCTTATCGAATGTTTGCATGATGCAATCGTCTCGGGCAGCCCTTAAGCGACCCGCTTCGGCTAGTCAGCAACCTCAGACTCAACCTCGCCCACCGCAACCCACTCCTAGCCATTCATCTCAGCCAGCTGGACCTCCTCCTTCTGGCCCTTCTCCTACAACCGGTATCCCTGAACCCCTCTATCCTCCTGGGTCGGTTCCCCCAGGCCTCAACCATCTCGGAGCCATCCCTCCTGGTCATTATCCCGCTGGTCAGATACCGTTCCTGGCTCCCCCTCCCGGAGTCTATACGGTCCCCGTCATGGCCACCCTCTCTCTCCCTAACCTGACCCTGGGCATACCCGTTTAGTACCTTGACCCTCCAGCCGCTACCCCACCTGGTCACCCCAAACCCTATCTTGCTTTGACACCGGTTCAACAGGTCCCCCTCGCTTCCTCCGTTGTCACCATGCCCCCCGCACCTCCCTAGGACCCTGCCCCTATGGTGACAGCTCCAGGAAAGAAAGGCAAAGCTTGCAAGGGGGCCGCCAAAGACAAGGCCACCCCGACTGACCTGGCTCCTCCTCTGCCCGCAAAGACTTGCACCTTGTGTGATGTCGTCAGTCACGCCACCCATACTTGTCCTGAATTGCCCCGTATTCAACCCATGGTTAAAGTCACGTTCCCTGACCCCTCTATTCCATCCTCGTCCGTAACCAAGAACCCAAAGACTATTTGCACCAACAAACCCTGTGCTTTGTGCGGTATCCATGGCCATTACTCCCACCATTGTCCTCACCTGACGCATTATCGCGCCTCTTTAGAGGTAGTTCGAGAGTATGAGGTTGAACAAAATTAGTCCGCCTCTCCCATACTTGCGCAGTATGCTTCAGGTCAGCTTGAGGATCCCCCCGCTCCCATTGACATCCCCCCCCCTAATGTCCAGATGACGGAATCTACTACCACCATTCTCTACCTATCATCCTCTGTGAGACCCTTGGAGAACATTCCCTTTGAATCCTCCCCTTTTTTTTCGCTCGATCCCCCTTCAGTGACCACCCTAGGCTTAACATCTTTTGACCATCAGTTTATCCATTCCTCTATCATCCACCGTGACGATCCATATGTTAGCCTTTCTTCCTATACAGATGATCTAGGTTTCTTTGCCGCATCATGTGGTTTCCCTCCCTCTCATTATCCCCTCTTTTCCCGTCAGGATGTCCTCTTGGAAACCTTCTCCACCCACGACCTGATCCTTTCCGCCCATACTCAGGATAACACCACCCTTATCTATGTTGACCTCCGCAGCCCGAGTCCCAGCCATACCTCCTATAGCCCTCATATACCACCATCCAGTTCGTATATGAGTCATATCCATCCTTCCCATTGCACTCCCTCCCGCAGTTGCCACTCGATGTCTCCTATACACTCACGCTGCCGTCATTATTCCTCCTCCTCCCATTGTTTGTCTTGTAACACCATTCCGCAGGACCTCCCGTCCACACCCTATATTGGTTATGCCGATGGTGCAAGTCGTTACTCCCGGAATCTAGCCTCGGCAGGTTGGGCCAATTTTACCCCCTTGCATTCCCTTGTTCTCTTAAAAGGGGTCTGCATTGGTCCTGCCACCAATAATCAGGCCGAATATGATGCAGTGCGTGGTATTTTAGTCGATGCCCTCTCTCGTCGCATCCTCCATCTGCATGTTGGTTTAGATTCCCTACTTCTTGTCATGCAACTAAATGGTGTCTATCGTGTACATAATCCTGTGCTGTTTAGACGATATTTACGAGTGAAACTCTTGATATGTGAGTTTGAAACCATAACTTTCAACAATGTACCTCGAGAACAAAATCACTATGTAGATAGCATTGCAAACCATGTTCTAGATTGGCATTTATCACACGCATTTTATACAAGACAATAACATTCATAATCATTCAAAAAGATGCATATCCATCATATGTGTCGCAAAACATGTGTTTAGAGTCCATCTACTCTAATACATATGACATGCCCATAGCATGTTACAAAAAACTCAAAACTGGGGGGCACCACCTGTCCCACACCTAATCACTATTTGGCGGATCCCGAGCCAATGGCTCTTCTCCTACGGCTTGTAGATCACGTATCCCCTGACCAGCCATCACCATGCGTCGCATGACACCCCGCCATTCCGAGGGTAGACCAATACATGGCTCTATGTACTGGTCATCTAAGTCTTGCCACCCGCGCTCTGAAACACCAGTCAACAACCTCTCAAATCTACAGCAGATGTCCTCCAGGAGGGCGGCCGCATCCTCATTATGTGCCACTCTCGATGCACTTGGGCCTACAGCTCCTGATGCTGCCGATCGTCCCATATATCCGGCCGGTTTTACCGGAGCTATATCTGTGTACCAAGAGTACATGAATCAGTACGCTATCTACTGTTCAAAAAAATTTAACATGCCCAAAAAAAGAGTAGTCACTTGTCACTTACCATCGGGTCCCCATACTCGACCAGGCAGAAGTGGTAGGTCCAGATCCCCACAATAACTCATCCCAATATAGGGATAGTCGTCTATGTATAACGACATCTGATCCCAATGGGCAAAAAACTCAGGTCGAAACACCCATCCGACTGCCCCTCCTCCTCCTCTGCACAGTAGTTTCCCCCACCGGCGCATCCTGGGCTCTCTCGGGCCCCCATCTGGGAGCTGTATACGCGGTCATAAGGTCGGTATCTTCTCAAAAAAGAAGGAGCACAATAAAGTCCCATACGAGCAATCGTGGTTCACTTGCCGCTTGCAAAGAGAAAACTGTCGTTTTAACGACACCAACATCATTTGGGCCCACCCATAGTAGGTCCCACTCAACACACTCTCCACAATCATCATCTGCCCCCCAGTGATGTGATGGAGCGCCTGGTTGCCCAGGATCGCAGCACTGTTGCGGCCACTGCACAGGTCTCTAATCTCTCTAGGTCCCCGATCGGTATTCGAGTCCCTTTGACTTGGAGACCCGGTCGACAATGTCGCTCCACAATCTCCATGATGTTCTGCCCCTGCGGTAACATTGGCTGTGTATTTCCCACCATCCCAAGTGGCGGGAGACCAGTCAGGAAATACAGATCCTGGACTGTCAATTCGATCTTGTGCCCCTGCACTACAAAGACCTCATGATCTGGATCCCAATAACTGACAATCCAAGCCAACAAGGGCTCCCCTGCTCTCATCAAAGGGTTCTCCAAAGACTTCAGAACCCCAAATCTGGCCAATACATGACGAACACCCTGATCTGCCTGGATCCCTGACCGTAATGTACCCAGGTCTCTCTCTCTCTAGCTGACCCGTATATCTGCCATATATGCACAAACACATCATCTTTGTCAGTATACAGATATGAAACAATGTAACCAATCACAAAATCCCACATCTCAGCCCTAAAACAGCACTCAAATCTCATTCACCCTCCAGGTCGCACTTTTCTGCCCATTCCTGGGACAGGTCGCAGTTTTTGGCTCAAAACCTGCTTCCCAGGTCACAGTTTTTGGCCCAAAAAGTGCGACCCAGCTGTAGAGGTGAAAGAGGGTTTGTTCCTGAGATTCTGGGCCCTAATCTGAACTTTCAATCCATCAAAATGAAAGATTAAGGTTAGGCCTCTTACCTGCAACTGACGGATCTTGTTTCCAATGGTCGGTTTGTCCGCTATGCTCGCCGCAAGATTTAGGGCCTTCCCTCCTCTCTACATTCACCACAACAACACTAGCAAATGAGTGAATTTGGAGGGAAAACTGCCTTATTAAAAGAGAACCCTTGTTTTTTCTTTCGCCTGCTACGACCACACCATAGCTCCGTTTGACAAACCGTCTGCACCGTTGGAAAGCTCTCACCGAGAAATCAAATGGGTATCTGTTAGTTTCTCATGATTTGATACTTCACTAGGACACATTTTGTCCAAGATGGGTCACTTCACCTCCCCCCAAAATCGAATTTCCTCACTTACAACACTTGTACTTGGGGAACCACTTTGCCTCTATCCTTGTATTTGTTCATGTCGATTTTCGTCATGAGATACCATATTGTACTCATGTTTTCATGGTTCCCCATGGGACCTTTTCTGTGTGGCAGCACCATCAAGTCGCCCTTGTTTAGAGCATCCAAGTTGAGTCATCATCGCATTCATGGAGTCTATCCCGAGTCCCTTTGTACCCTGCTATAGTCCTCCCTCCTTCATTGCTTGGTCTCTCTCTTGTGTCGCACATTATGGCCTTCAGTCCCACTATCCCCTATGCCTTATGATACCGTGTCAGTCGCTGCCATGTCATTCATGCCCTTTATGCTCTAGCAAGGGAAGTCGTCCATTCGCTACTCAGTCCCCTTCATTCCATCATCATCATTAGTATTAGTCTGTTCGTCGTGCTACTATTTTCTCTCATGCGTTAGTTGAGGATCTCTCATTACCTCACCTATGGCGGACCTCCTTCTGTCGACATCAACTCCTTCATTCTAGAAGACAGGTCTAGAGGGTGGTGTACCTTGGTTCTAGCTTCCACTCTTGTTCAGTGCCTCAGATCAGGCAAAGGGATCTCTCATTTCCCTTTGACTTGATTGTTTCTCCACTCCATCTCCTTTCAGCATGATCGAGATCCATATGCTTGATGGTCCAGTGATGCAACAATAGCTATTGGTGATGCCCGGGTGTGTGCGAGATGTCTCAGCCCTCATGAGGGGGTGGCCCTGCAGGTAGCCCCCCACATACCCGGATGACCTCTTCATTGCAGCCTTTGATGCAGCTCCATATATTTGATGATGTCGGCCTTAGCCGCTTGCAACGCCTCTTTGATTTGCATGTATCAGTCAGATTTTGTGAGCCCTTCCCTGCTCATTGGGGGAATTTGGGTTGTATTTGTATCTCATGTACTCAGATATTATTGAATAAGTCCTGGATGTTATCCCAGGCACAACATGTATGTGAGATCCCTCATTGTATTTTTATTCGGCTCATTTTTATGCCGGCTGTACTTTATGGTTTGGTCCCTTGTTTACTGGAGTGTAAAAACTCTGGTAAACTTGAGTAAGTATATATTATTATTTATAAAATATGAGATATGAGATATGATTACAATGGGGAATCACTGAGGCTTTAAATATAGCCTCATGGTGTCCCTTGGTGAAGAGGCATGATCTTTGATCATGCCCTTTCACTTAATAAAACCTAAGATAACTATATCTAACTAATAATTAATAAAATATACATAACATTGCCCCTCTCTTAAAGATGCTTTGTCCTCAAGCATACGTAACGATGGACAATGTTGACGAATGCCTGGGTTTCTTGAGCGCTGGGCTCTTGCTTCCCACATTTTAAAAAGATCGTGGAGCATATTCTCGAGTTCAATCTTTTTTTGATCTGGATAGTGAAAAGATCTGATATCGACAGGGTTGGATCCTTTCTTGACTTCTATTGGATGTTTGATTTTCCTATCTGGAGGCACTTTTATGGGTAGATCCTGGAATAATTTTTCGTGTGTCCGAACTAGTCCTTGTTCTTCTGATGACTCTTCGTGGCTCCCTTTTGAAGATAACATTTCTAACTGATGACATTGTATTGTAGATGTTGGCACTCCTGTTTGAATCATCTTCGTCATCAGAGAGGAAGATACGACTTGATCTTCTGGGGCTTGGAATCCATACAACCTGTGTTTCTGCCCTTTCCACTTAAAACTTATAAACTGCTTCTGATGGTTGGCAGAATAAGTACCTAAAGTTTGTAGCCATTGAATTCCTAAGACCACATCTACTCCTCGTAATGGAACGGTGTAAAATGGAGATTCTAAATGAAAGTTTTTTATATTTAGTTTGACCTTATGGCATTTCCCTAATTTCTCAATCTTCTTACCATCGGCCACCATTACCTTCATATTAGGCATGGGGAAGGTAAATATGTTAAGTCTTTTTTCCATGGTTGAATTTAGAAAATTGTGGGTACTGCCAGTGTCGACGAGAACCATTACGTTGTTGTTCTTGATATTTCCTCTTAACCTTAGGGTTTGAGGTTGTGATATGCTTGTCATAGCTGATAATGACACTTGTGGAATAGTTTCCCCATCCACTTCTGGAGAGAACTCTAAGTTGTCTTCTAATCCTTCTATATATGAATCATTATTGTTAGCGTCATTAGTTGCTTCACAACTGTATAGGTTTTTCGCTTTTCCATTAGCACATCTGTGCTTAGGGTCCCAGTTTTCATCGCAACGCTTGCACTTGCCCTCTCTCATTCTTTGTTTTTCCACACTATTTTTTCTTCTTCACGAAGATGGAGTGGGACATATTTTGTGTCATCTATATTTTCAGATTGAGGAAATATTTGTCTCGAATATACCTTTTCTGGTTTTGATAATCTTTCAAATTTCTTTTCAGCAACTTTTGCTTTTTGCCTTGCTACTTCTATGGACGTAATTTCATGTAGTTCGAGCTCTTCTTGTATGTGCATTTTAAGTCCTAAGATGTAAGACTGGATTAGACGAGATTCCAAAAATCCTGGTACTCGTGTTGCCAAGGTCTCCCATTCTTGAGTGTACTCATCCACATCTCCTTTTTGGCGTAATTTGATAAACATTGAAAAAAACTTTTCTTCTTTTATGCCTTGAAACCTTTTGAAGAATGCATCCTTAAATTTCCTCCAACTGATAGCGAGCATCGTCTTTTTCCTCCACATATACCAATTATATGCTTCTCCTTCCATTTTCATGGAAGCATGTTTAATTTTTTCGTCATCACTAGTAACGTCATAAATCTCAAAATATTCTTCTGCTTTATTACACCATGCAACACTATTTTTTTCATTACCATCAAATTTGGGTAGCTCGATTTTGGCTCTTCACTGATATGCTACTGGTGGAACAAGAAGGGGATATTGATTAGAAAATGCATTCCAGAGCTGCTTATTTTGAAAATATGCATTACTATCTTCTTGATGATGTGGGGAATCGGTCTTTTCTTGATGCTCTTCTGAGTTTCCTGAATCTGCGGAATTGTTTTGTTGATTTTGTTCCATGTTAGGAAATATTGGGGATTGTGTCTGACTTAACTTATCTATCTTATCATTTAGCTTATTGAAGAGTTCTATCATATTGTTCATTGCTTCGGTATGCTCTGTCATCTTGTTCATTGCTTCGTTATGCTTTTCTGTGGCCTCGTGATGATTTAGCCACATTTTTCTTTCTATTCGATTTATCGTATCATGAATCTTTTTGATGTCGTTGGAGTGCCCTGCAATTGTACCTTCAAGATCGACTAATCTTTTTCCGAATTCTTCAGAATTATTATTGATTTGTTTCTTAAGATCTCCCAATTTCTTCTGGAATTCAGCCATCGACATCGATGAAGACATTGAACGTGTATGAGGTGGGGAATATTTTTCTGCCAGTTTTCCCCCTTTTTTTTAAAAATTAATTAATTAATTAAATTAATTTTTTTTTGAAATAATAATAATAATTTATATATATATATATATATATATTAAATTATTATTATTATTATTAATATTATTATTTTATTATTTGAAATATATCTATATCTATATATATATATAATATTGTTTTTAAAAGTCACTTTGTTTTGAAAAGGCACGTTGTTTTGAAAAGGGGAAATGGGTTTTTAATACCATGGGCCCAAAAACCACGAGCTTGTAAACCACGAGCAATTACTTTTCCTTTTTAATTTTACTTTTACTCTTCCTTTTTAATTTTACTTTGTCTTCACATATACGTATATCTCTCTTTTTACTTTTTCTTTTTTCTTTTAATTTATTTCCCCCTTTATTTTAACTTTCCTTCTCTCTTTTGATTTTATTAATATATATATATATATATATATATATATATATATTATATTTCTTCCTTCTTCTTTTTTAAAAAACAAATGTTGCTACCCACAAGCACTTGGTTTTTAAAAAAAATCTGCAATTTTGGAATTTTCTTGTAATTCCTTAATTCTGGGTGATCACACAGATCCCTAAGAGCGATGGCTCTGATACCAATGGAGTGTAAAAACTCTGGTAAACTTGAATAAGTATATATTATTATTTATAAAAGATGAGATATGAGATATGATTACAATGGAGAATCACCGAGGCTTTAAATATAGCCTCATGGTGTCCCTTGGTGAAGAGGCATGATCTTTGATCATGCCCTTTCACTTAATAAAACCTAAGATAACTATATCTAACTAATAATTAATAAAATATACATAAAATTTACTAGACACACTATTATTTTGTACTTTGTCTCGGCGGGCATAGGTATGCCTCCCCCGCCGCCTTTAGCACAGGTACTCTCTCATAAAAAGAGACTTGTTGCACCTCTAAGTCTCGTCTCCTCAGGGTCTAGTTCTTCAGCACATTAGTCTACCTCACATTTCTCTCTCTGACTTCCCTTTTGATGTCTGGTGATTGAGTTCTTACAACGTACTTCGGTCATACGATTTGCTCCTAACACTCGCACGCCGGGGGGCAATCTGTTACACCATTTTTTGGTCATCTAACCTACTATCATTAGATGGACCCAAGTACACCATGTAAGACCAATTTTACCCTAAGTAAAATTGCTTTCACTATGTGAAATAACTTAATAAAACACATTTATTAGGTTGTTCATGGTCTAAACAAGAAACCCCAAAAGGAAATATTAAACAAACCTATATTTGATTGATTTTCCTCAAGGAATAATCAATTAAACAATAATTTAATTATTATTCCTGGTCATGTTTAACCCAAAACAAAGAAATTAATTAGATAAATCTTTATTTGTCTTATTATTTTCTAGGAATAATTATTTAAATCTTATTTAAATAATATTCCTTGTTAAATATGACTAAATCACTCATAAATAATTAAATAAATCATTATTTATTTGATTATCCTTCAACCACTTCCTTAAAATGATAAATAAATCATTTATTTATTTATTATTCACAAATAAAGGGATTTGACCCAAGTCAAATACTTTTTTCCTCCAACAAATATAATAAAATATTCCATAAAAGGTGGATCTAGATTTGGTTAATGTTATTTTAATCATGCACCAAGATCTAGAATGACCCAATATTTTGTTATAAATAGGAAGGTTTTCTCCTACCATTCTTCACCTTTTGTTGCCTATTAGATCACTCTGGATCTATACTCTTGGTTTGACTTTGAGCCATTATCATTGTCATATTTTCCATTATTTGTTGTGTGAGCTCCCTTTGAGCTCTATCTTTGTCTAGGTTTTCTACACCAACAAGAGAGAGAAATACTAGATCTGAAGTGCTGAGGACTTCCAAGAACCCATCCCATTGAGGAGAATTGGAAACACCTTCTTGTTTTCCTCCCAGGTGCCCTTAATACAAAAATTCTTTCAAAAAATATTGTTCTTGTCTTGTCTATTGGATGTATGGAGCAAAACCTTATTTTTACCGCTTAATGTCTCTCTATTATGTACAGATCTCGTTTCTTATGGGAAGACTTGTCTTGATCAACTAACTGCAGATCTGAAGATATTGGCAGCCATATTTGATGTTAGGGCTATAATTTATGCGTAGCTAAAGTGGTATTTTTTCGTACACTTCGACAAAAGATTCATACTAACAGCTAG
>JAXQQM020073540.1:0-96274 GCA_034641835.2 Pinus albicaulis | reverse complement strand
TGTTAGAGTCAGCCTTTGCAGCCTTCCTTCAGTGATCAAACATGCTCTTACAAAGTGATTTTAAAGTGTCAAGGTAAAATTTTGTCATTTCAATGAGTCTTCAAGCAAAATTTGGTCACTAGGCATTAGGTCTAGGGTTTGCTTTCACTCCTTCCAAAGTTGTCCAAATGTCAATCCATGTCACCATTCAGCTGAGTGTACCATCATTCATAGGGTTTTCATCATCATGTCAAGTTCCATTGAGTCATTTCACAGCTTGTTCATGCTTCAGTTGTGCCTTGGTAAGGTCCATTTCCCTCTCCTCCAGGGTTTTGGAGGTAATTTCTCTTGGATGGTCAAATCATCGAAAAACTTGTATCCGGATGTTCATACACCTTCCCCTATCATTAATTCACCTAATTAAACACTTCCCATCACTGAGATCCCCCAAATTCCTCATTTTTGCACAAACCCTAGTTTCTTGCCAAAACTTGGCAATTTCCTAGGCTAGGCCTGTGTTTTGCCCTTTTGGACCCCTTCCCCTCACTCAATCTCTGTGATTCCACTTCCCCCTGCTTCCTAACATCCCTCCCTACTTCCCAAAATTTCCCCAAGAATTTAGAAGCCCCCTATCCCCTTCATTTCGCTTCATTTCGACAAAATTCCTTGTTTCACACATCGGGGTAAGTTTCACTCAAAAGAGGTTTCAGAGCAATAAAAGATGAATTTTGGAAAACGGAGAGAGGTTTTTGTTCAAAACATTCCAAGGAAGAAAAACCTCCTTCACGTTTTACACAGGTATCATGGTTTTAGAGAAATGTCAAAAATACCGTTGCCTCAGGAGAATTGAATGCACCTCTGAAGTGATCAATGGGAAAATCAAAATTTCTCCTAGCATGGTTGGCCAAATGACTTTCTTGATGAGTCAAATGATAACTAGACAGAAATAACTTTCCAATGAGCTATCATGAGCTCAATTTGGAGTTGAGGAAGACCTTCAAAAGTTGACTGCAACAGCACTCTGCCTTGAGGCAGCCTCATTCTGATCATTTTGACTAGTGTTGGGAGATTTGAGTTTTGACAGGGTAAATGAAATCCAAATTTCCTAATTCCACTTTGGTTGGAAAGTAGACTCCAATAGCTTTCCAACGAGCTATCACACGCCTGATTTGGACACCGGGAAGGCCTCCAAACACTTCCTGCAAAATGCACTATGTGGCAAGAGGCAAGAGCGACCCACCTGGGCAGAGCGACCCACTTGGGCATTTTTCACAGTGTAAAAATGAATGGGAGCGACCCACCTGGGCAGAGCGACCCACGCATCAACAGAGGTTCGAAAATTCGTTTTGAGCGCCCAGTCTTGTTTGGGATCGCCCCCATCGGCCTTCAAACAGGTTTTTAGCAATTGCTTGATGTTTTTAAATGCGTTGGTGGCATCATTGATGATTTCAAACACTTCAAATGGAGTATTTAAACCCCACAGTCATGGCAATATCGTTTTTCAGGGTTTTAAAATGAATATGGATGGTTGCATGAGTTTGTCTCCTATTTTATGTCAGTGATATATCCAGCCTTGCATATATTATCAAAACCATATTATTCTCATACCCATTATATCATTGTGACCATTGCTATTACTTTACCATGTTTAAGACTTTCGTTCCATGGTGACTGTGGTTGTATTGTGTCTCACTGCCCAATGTTAAAAACACTCTCATAACTCTGTTTCATTGCCCATTGACCCTTATAACTCTGTTGTAATTTTTCATAGACAAACACATTCATATGATGCCATGCTCCCTTTGACAAGATTTGTTCAATATTCTGAAGGTTGCCTGCTCCCTTTGGTCAAAGTTTCACTTGCATTTAAAACAGAGATTGTGCCTCTTTTCCAAACCATTTAAAACAGAGATATTATCATGGTTTGTTTCCTTATGGTGTTTTGACGGTGGGGATATTTGTTGGGTGTTGAAACACACATCATAACTTTGTTTGCACTGCTTTCATACCAGTATACATAGTGCCAATAGCTTGGTCAGGGCCATGTCAGAGACAGAGTCAGTGTATGAGCAGGAGTCGGACAGTGACTCAATCGTTGAGGTTGATGCACTGAGATGGAGCATACCAGTGCACCAGTAGTGGTAACATATCAGAGAAGCCACAGAGCTTTGTTTCAACATCACGATGAGTACTATCTCCACCCGGGGTGGAAGGGGTCTCGTTGACTTCATCAGCAACGCGAGTACTATCTCCACATGGCGTGGAAGGGGTCTCGCCTTCTTCATCAGCGCAGGTACATTCACAGGATCATGATAGAGACCAACACATACAACCGAGACAGTGTTTTCACCACAGGAGCTGCATGCACCAGGAGAGCACTAAATGGCGGAAAAGGCCTGATCCACTCCGGATTTTGGCCGAGGCTTCATTGACTGGGCATGACACATGATGGAGGACCTCCGCTCCGAATTTGGGCAAATTCGGAGAAAATTTTGTCATTTTCAAATTTTTGGTCTAAAAAACAGGTTTTGCAGTTACGTGGGTCACGTGCTCATGCGCTCACTTTTTTTTGGGACACTTGCTGGAGGAAATTTTTACATTTTTGGATTTTTCATGGTTAATCATGCATCCTCTGAAGTCAACTTAGCATTTCATCAAAATCTGGATGGTCAAAAAGCTCAAAAACACCATGAAAACCACCTTGCTGCCACCTTTTGCACCAGCAGGGAGTACCTCTGGGAGAATGAGGTTTTGGAGGGTCAAATGAGCTCCAAATTCAGAAATTCCACTTGGGTTGGAAATTAGACATCTAGGGCTTTCCAACGAGCTATCATGAGCTCAATTTGGATGCCGGGAAGTACCTCAAATTCAGCCTGGAACATGAGCGACCCACACGGCTCAGGAGCGACCCACTTGAAATTTTTCCTGAATTTTCAGCTGCCAGCTCAGTTTTTCGCCTAGTATCGACCAGTTTTGCTTGTGGATAGAATTTTTGGGTTTTTATGATGTAAATTCATGTTTGGCATGTAACTTTGGCTTATTTTTATCTCTTCTAGAAGATTCACTCTCAAATGAGTAAAAAATCATGTAATGGATCAGTTTCCACTCTTTTAGAGGCAAGTTGTTAGCTGCCTAGATTGTAGTTCCATGATTAGAATTGGTTGAAACTGATCCCCGAAGAGGGAATTCGACCCCTAGAGGTGGGGAAAGGTGTTAGAGTGATCTATATATTGTAATTTCTCAATCATTTTCAGAGGTTGGAGAGGTTGGACTCTTGGGATACTTTTGATACTATTGTACATACTTTTCATATTTTGGCTAAGGAAAGATCGGGGGTTTTGCGGCACTTGTTGGGATCCTTGTGGTGTTCTGTTCTTGATGGTGTTTCTTCTTTGTTTACTGTAAGTTTCTTCATGTTTAATGTATGCCATCCTTTCATATGCTTCTGAACTAAATTGAATGAGTGATTAAGGTTGAATCCATTGTTTATAGTGCTTAGCCCTTGAATTCAGTTAGTTCTATATGTTTTCAGCTGTTTGGAGAGGATCCAAGTTCTTCTTTGCCCTCTTCAGCTCCTCCTCGGTCTTATCTATCCATATATCCAATTTAAAGCATCAAGATCATCACCTACCTCGCCCCAGCTTGAACTCTGCAAAGGTCTGACCTTATCCCCGGACCCAAAACTTGTTTTCCCATTACTCCAGCGAAAACCCAAAAAACCAAAAATCAAACATACCTATCTCTTTACTAGCCTAAAATCAGTTCTTATTGTAAGTCATATCGCATCCTATTGCTTATTTTCTCGAGATTGACGGAGAGAGCCCTCTCCTGTCCTCGTAGGGCTAGCTACGAGGCTGAGCGTGGTTTGATGTAGCCTTGAGTTTACTTTCATTTCGGCCACGAGGTAGATTTGAGTGCTAACTTTAATGCACCTTCAAAACTTAGAAAACACCCACAATAAGACCTTCAAAACTTGATTCTCCCAACCTCACTCCGGAATCACCACGCACGGTCAAAATCACTAGAAAAAACATGAAAAGAGGCGAGTTTTCTTTTTATTTTTCTCCACGATCAAGAGGTGTCATGAAAAACCGGGACTTGATCTAGAATTTAGAAATGAAAATCCATCCAACTACATAAACCAAAACAGCATTTCTGGTCACCACGAGAGAAATCGTCGTGCTACTACGCGACACTTCACCTTGAAAACCAAATTTCCATAATCTCAAAAAAATCACCAAAAATGCTTAAAATGCTCAAAATATCTCAAATTTTGTTTTATGACGGAGTTGTGGATGACAAGCTAAACGACCAAGGATTCCTCGAAGTATGTCCAAGTTATCCTTCTCCTTAAGCTTCTTTTGGGCTTCCCTGAGCTTTTTCTTCAATTGCTTTGCTTTGATTTGTGAGATTTTGTTTTTGGCACAATAATGGTTAGCAATATGCCTCTGCTGGAGGTCATCGTTATTTTTGGATTTCTTCAAAAGCTACTCAGATGTCCATTCACCCTGTCAAGCCAATATTTTCTATCTTGATTGATTTACTTGACAATTAATTCATCAAAAATTTTCCAACTTTGATGGAGGAGTCGATTATTTTTCTTTCTTAAGTGCCCTCTTGAGACCCCTTCTCCTTAGTCTCCTTTCTTTTGTTTCAACTATTGTATCCTCCAATTGATAATCATCTACCGGTTCTTTTCCATTGTGCCTTATGTGCCTTGGCTTGTCTTGGAGGATTTGTTTCACTTTTAACTATAGATTCTCTTGTTGTAAGAGGTGATGCGAAAATTTTCCATTTGAGAAAATCTCTCAACTGCGCTATCTACGCATCTTTTTCCTTTATGATTTCCTCAAGTTTGAGTTTTCCTTCACATGTTCTGCCATGTCAACCTCTAGGGGTGCTTGTTCATCATCTTCTTTATAATGGTGACTCACCATCATGACTAGGCGGTTGCTCTATTGTTTTCTTTCTCGGGTGTGGCAATTGAAAGTACACCTTTGATGGTCTTAGGAGGAAAAAGTATCCTCTTAACCTTCTTATATGTTTGAGTGATCTAAAACCCTAGGCGCTTCGAAAATATGTTTTCTAACTTTGTCTTGTCAAATTTGCTATAAAGTGTCATTCTATGATTGGAGGAGTTAGGGTGGAGGCCATTCAGAGTACGTATGGTTAATTCAAAGGTACATGGCGGGTATCTTTGAGGTCATCATTACCTTTTTTGGGCATGTATGTGTCATGATTGAAGCGTGAGCTATTAGTTAAACCATAAAACCTTACCCCAATTAGCCTTTTGTCATGTTGCGCTTTATCTTTGCATGTAATTCAATCTCTGGAGAGTTGCTTCATCGAGCCAGCAGGGTTCTTTGGCATATTTGAACTTTGCATGGTGTCATCAAGCAAGCGAGGAGTTTGTGAAGATATAAAGCACCGATGAAGTGCAAGAAGGAAAAACGGGGAAAAGGTGGTCATTGCCATAGATATGAGCCCATGGACATGAATTTACTCCAATGAAGACCGAATTCCATGGAGATTTTCAAAAGAATGGGTTGCTTGAAATTACGACGAGTTTGCAAGGCTTTCATCTACGGGTTTCCAGGATTTTTCCACCGGCTTGAAGGAACAACTTCAAAGTGAAATTTTGAACCTTACGGTGACACGAGACCATCTCAACAACAACAAGAATCCCTAGAGGAGGGAACGGTGGTTTAAAGGCATCAAGTTCACAATGCGGGATTGAAAAGAGTTCATCAAGCAAGAAGATAGTGAAATTGATCTAAAAAATTCCATCCCTAGGATATTTATGATGGACAACTATTCAAAGTTGTTGATGATCATCAGTATTTTGCACCTATTGAAGGTTTCACATGGTCTACTCCTATCATCTCGGGCTTAAGTGCTTGCATTTTGTGGGTAAGAGGTCACTTGAATTTCCTTTTTATTTATACATAAGTCTATGGAAAATTCTAGATAAGGTTCAAATCAAAACGAGAGGGCAATGAAACTTATCTTTTTCATCATGGTTTGATTAAGCTATTGGTGTTAGAGAATTGAAGAGATTATATAGATATTGGACTTCCTTCTTGTTCATGAGTGGTTATGAAATTGATATTGTCACTCTAAGAAAGCCTCCAAACCTAGAAACATTTCATCACCGGTACGTGGCGAGAGGAATTTGAAGAAGGTAATATATCATCTCCTCTAGAACCCGGTGAACATGGAACGAGAACCTTTTCAAAATTGGCACACCTAAAAAAACACATGTAAAACATACACAAGAGTCAATAGGAACCGGACGATTGTGGCTAAAAACTTAGAAGACATCTTGCATGCAATTGACATTGAAGAATCACCCATAGTGCAAGCTAAAGACATTGAAGATGGAGGAAGAAAATTTGAAGAAAGGTAAGAAAGCTAAAAAATTAGAGTTTATAGGTGATGATGTTGGTTTCATTTTTCAACCTAGGAAGCCAATGACCATACATGTAAGGAACGTCATGGAAAGCGACAAAGAAGGCTTGAGAAGATCAATGAAGCGCCTAGCCAGCAAGCATCATAGATTTTTTTTTCTTCACCTGCCAAAAGAAGAAATAGTTATCTAAGAAAAGAAAGGGTAAAGAAAAAATTATTGAAGAAATAGAAATTAAAGCCCTTAAAGAGCAATTGAAGGAGCGGAGTAAGGGGATATCGATTTTGAATCAAGAGGCAAAGAAACATAGGCGAGAAGGTTCGAGTTTGAACAAATGTGGAAAATATGGGAAGATCAAGTCACAAGTGTTTCAAAAACCTTGGACAATACAAAAAAGTTGATAAAGTGGACTCAACCACTAAGAGGAGAGGTTAAACACATCAAAAGGATTAACTTGCACTTGCAATCCAAGAACGAGGGCATTAAAGGACAAATTTGCAAGACCTTCAGAAGCGATTGGATTTGATTCATGTAGAGGTGGAAAAGAAAGGATTGAAGGTGACAATGGTAGAAGAGCCCATTAGTCAACTAATTGTAAATGAGGAGGAAACACCATAGAATTAATAAGTTAAAATGGAATATGTTTTAGAATGTTCATAACATGTAGAGAACCCAAATTTTGCGGTCGGAGAACATTTTTTGAAGACCATCTTGAAAACAACATTTTACGGTTTTTTTTACACGAGTTTCATAGTGTGCCTCGAGCTTGAAGCCGAAATACGGCTGTGAAAATTCCTGTAGGTGATTTTTTTCTTTAAAGCCAGTTTTGCATGTTTTATGGAGGAGATCGATGGTTTGCAAGGTTTCATGACATAATGAATATATTCGAACGAGTAAATAAGCCAAAGAGAATGATGGAAAATCCATTTTTCCTACCCTACTAAAAACTCGCTACAAAGGCTGCCTAAAACTACCTTGTTTTCGTAGCGAGTAATTTTTGAAGAATTTTGAGCATCTTGACGATTACATTGTGAAACTGAGACCTCCGGCATGTCGATGGACCTTACCGGCGGAGATTTATGACTCAAAGGGAGTTCCACACGACGGCTCATCGATCAGAAAACAATGTTTAAAGAAGGTCATCATTACAAAAAGCGAGGTTATGTTCCACGAGATCTAGGGGTGCTTTAAAGATGTAAAGTGGTGGTGAACTTGGTGATTTTTGTTCGAGCATGTTGTATTCCATTATGTAACTATTATATAACTATTTCCACGAGATAGAATAAATGAATGTAGTAAATAGGAGATAGAGTCCTATTAGGAGTTTGTTTCTTTAAGGATAATTGTCATTTGTTTCAAGTTAGTGGTTTACAGTTATGATAGGTGTCACGGTATAATTCGAAGATATATCCCATTAGGCAAATCACATTTTAAAGGATGTCTATTTATAGGCAAAACATTGAAGAGAAAGGGGTTGGAGAATATTGCACCAAATTGTTGCTTATATGTTTTATCTATTATCGGTAATACAAAGTGACATTCTACTTCCGGACACGAGATTCTCATGAGGTTTTTGATGTGTTATTGATACGTATCTTTATGTTTAATGCTTGCGGAAGACTTCATCTCTAATTACTCGATTCATAATGTTATGCTACGACTTCCTTTAGTGATGAAATGATTGTTTTTTCCTATGTTGTGTGTGTAGATTATCTACGTAAAAACATATCTACCTCATCTTCCATGTGAATAAAAACCGTCTCTAAGACTGCGATTCTTGACTCCATAAGCCCAATGGTAGTAAACCTTCATTTTTCAACACTGCAATCATACAAAAACAAGTTACGATTCCATAGATTTAGCCATCTAATACTATCCTTATCCAAAATCATAAACCCCCTTTGAGAGAGCCCTCTCAAAGCTGAAGAAACTAATATTCGGTTAAGTGTTTTGAAAGAGTTACATTGAGTTGATTGATGAGCGACCAATCGAATCAATTTGGTGATAACATTTTGGTGCATTTTCCGAAGTCGAATACATATTTCGAAGTTTTTTTTGTGCAAAAAGTGAAGTTGAACTCTTGGAGGTAGTAGGAGCTCGAATACGATTTCGATGTTGCAACTACCTTGGTGACTCCCATTTCCAAAATTTTCATGTTTAAAGGTGGCTTCGAGAAGGAGATACCGAGGATCAATCCGGATCCTAACCCACCTTTATTGTGGATAATCCAAACACAATTTCCCGGAGGCATTCAAGCGGCTCTTCAAATCGGGTACTCCATCACATTCAAGAGCTTTGTCCTCTAAAAAATTTTAAGAAGTCTGAAGATAAGAAATTTGATGATAAAATTCAAGAAGTTTTGTTTAGATGCAGGCGAAAATGAATTGGGTGAGATTATTACTCAGACCCGCAAAGAAGAGGTATTGATACCTCGGCCTTAGTGACCCAAAAATAGAGAAAGAATTATGGGGGAAGTCACACCCAGTTGTTGTTAGAAGGGAATCTTTTGAGAAGTTGAAGGAATTAGACCCATTGGGTACACTAAGAAGAAAATATGGTATTCCTTTAGCGACTAGAGCTCATTTGTGGAGTACAAAGACCAAATTCCACCACCTCCTACCGAGTTCATCCTCTACTACTATTGTCCCCTAAAAATACCATAGTCCTTGTCATCATGGCTGGAAATGTTCCACCTCCACCTCCTACTTTGCACACTGCTCCTTATGCTCCACTTGTCCTTCCAATTGTCCTTAATGCTCTCCCTAGTAAGTACTATGCTAGGAATTAAAACTTGGGAAGTGATGAAGAAATTACGGTGAGAAACATGTAGACCAATTCAATGACTTCATAGACGGAGAGGAGGTAGACCACAAAGATATCAAAATAGGACTATTTGCTCAAAGTTTCACTAGTGAGGTAAGAAAATGGTTTCAAGCCTTAGCTCTGGAAAGCACGGTGGAACCAATTTGAGGATAGTTTCTTGAGAAAGTGGGGAAATAGAACAAACCCTATAAAATCTCTCACTAAATACAATCGTTTGAAAAGAGTTGTAGGCAAGCTGTTCAAAATTTCTCCCAATTTAACAAAGTTTATGATTCCATCCTTGCTCATCTTAAACCTCCACTTAGGAGGAAATTTAACTCAATTATGCTATCTTGCAAGGCATTTGACTATGACTTCTTTATCCTTCTTAGAGAAGAAAGAATCTCCTTCACTAGTAGAAATGAAAAATGATGTTGTGGAAGTAGAAGTAAATATGATAGCGACCAAGAAGTCTAAGATGGGAAAAAAAATTGAAAGAAGAATAAAGCCTTCCACCTCATATGATAAATTTGATTCCATGATGAAAACAATGGAAAAACTTATGGATAGGCTTGCCCTTGGGAATGCTTTTGCATCTGCGCACAACATGAGAGCCACAATTTAGAAATCCACGAGTTTAGAAGGCCTCAAAATTAGCAAAGACCAAGGGAAAATAGAAATCGGCTGACCCTCAAGTGAGGCCTCTCTTTCGGCAAAATTTAATTGATTAAGATGAAACTGTTTTGAAATTCAAGAAGACTCAATTCACTACCTAGATGAAAACATGTGGAATGTTTTTGACTAAAGAAGAACATGATGAGTTTAATCATGATGCAAATAGAGGTGAGGAACAATCGACAATCTTAAGGGTTATCAACATGGAATCTTTGAGATGCAAAAGAAATACAATCTCGGAAAATGTTCCTATCACGCAAATAAAACACAACCCAAGAAAGATGCTCCTAAAGCGAGTTGAAGCTAGAAAAGATCCACCACCTCCTCCCTGTCAAAGAAATTGAAAATATTACTTCTACTTTCAATTTGGAGAATGAGATTTCAAAATCAAGATCCCAGTCCCTTTTGGAGAAATTCTTAAGGTGAATGAGTATAGAAGAAAAATTGTAAAATTGTTGAATTCTCGATCGGGAGCTTCGGATATCCTTAATGTGAAAGAAGATCACCCTACCATCTACTTGGGACCAAGATTGGAAGATGAGCATAATGAAGAAGTACCTCTTTTCTATGTCGACCTTAGTATCCATGACAGCCCTTACATAATTCCATGTTGGATTTAGGGGCTTCTCATAACCTCATGCCTAAGGGGATTATGGAGAGGATGGGTTTGGAAATAACTATGCCATATAAGGATCTATTTTCTTTTGATTCTAAAAGATCTCAATGCATAGGATTGATAAAGGATGTTGTTGTTAGTCTAACACAAGTGCTGCCAAGACAATGGTAATGGACATTGTGGTATGAGACATTCCACCCAAGTTTGGCATGCTCTTATCTAGTTTTGGGCAGCAAAAGTCCAGAGAGCACCATGCGGAGATGGACTTGACATATGCCACCATTCCTATTTTGGTGAGAAAAGAAGATTGTACGAGAGAGACATGAATGGCTTATATGGTAGCGATAAATATAAACCTCGGAAATTTTGAATTTTCTTTGTTGAAACTAAATTAGGATCAGCAATTCTTTTCAATAAGCTAGCGAGGAAGAAGAAAGTGAAGGGAAAGGCAAAAATTCAAAGAAATTGAAAATACGGGGAAATCATTGAAGAAAAGAAGAGGGCTGGTGGCTTTTGAACTTTAATGGATTTGTTGGAAGAGAGAGAGTGGAGTAGGCATATGGATCACTAGTATTGATGATGAAAATAAGTTATTTTCTTTCAAACTAAACTTTATTTTGCACAAATAATATGGTGAATATGAATCTACTGTTTTTGGGTTTGGAAATTTTGAAAAGATTGAGTCTTAAAAAAATTCAATTTGTGGAGATTTTGAATTGGTAATTAAATAATTTGAAGGAACATATCGGAATAATGATGTGAGGATGAGCTTACGAAATGCGATCATGGAGATGTTGGAAAATTTTCAAGAATATTCATTTATTGTGAAAACTAGGGATCAAAACTCGGTAGTTGATTCCCTAGATGTTTACGCAAGTTTCTTTGTCATCTGTACATTCCCATGAGAAGTATGAGATTGAAGGAAATTGCATCATAGGCCTGCCATCCCAGTTAAAATCATCCATTGGCAAGTGTTTGAAGATGACCGGCAAGTAAAAATTTACATAGAGTTGAAGAAGAAGTTTGAAAGCACACAAGTAGATTAGAAAAACATGCTTGCTGAAACTAAGGGTAATTCGAAGTTTTGCAGGCGAAGAACAATTGTATACCCAAGGGTCTTATTCCACTTGAAAATATTTTGCAATAAAGGATGTTTTCAAATCTCCTAGAATACGAGCCGATGCTAAAGAGGTAGAATTTGTAATATTGAGTACGATTTGCGATTGCCTAAAATGATAAAACTTTCTAAGTTTCTTTCTATAGAGATGAAATAGAAATACATTGAGATGAATAAAAAGTTTATTGATGTTTTTGCATGGAGCTATGTTGATTTGAAGAAGTATGATCCTACTATTATTCAACATATTATTCCAATCAAGAGAATGAGAAACCTTTCAAACAAATATTGATAAGATAAATCCATTCCTCCATGCCTGCGAATGAAGAAATTAAGAAGCTTTTTGATGCAAAAATTATTGTTCCTATCGGATTCTCAAAATGGTTTGTTAACTAGGTACTAGTCGGAAAAGAAGAGTGGAAAGATCGAGAATGCTTTGACATTGATTTCATAAAATTGAACAGAGCTTCTGAAATACAATTACCCTCTACCTAAGATGGATTAAATTCTATAGAATATTGTTGGTTCTCAAAGGATGTCTATCTTCAGGATGGTTTTCGGGATATAATTAGATATTAGTACACCCAAAAAAGACGAGGATAAAGCCCAGGATTTTACTACACCATGGGGGACATTCATATATGCCAAGATGCCCTTTGGTTTGATGAATGTAGGAGAGACCTTTCAAAGTGCAATGGACATTTCCTTCTTTGAGGAGAAGGATAAGGTTTGGTGGTTGTCTATCTGGATGACATGCTTCGTATTTTCAAGAAGAGAGGAAGATCATTTGAAGCATACGGAAAGTTCGTGTTGAAGTGTAGGAGATTTGGTATTTCTCTTAATCCACACTAAAATTATTTTTCTCTAACTTACGGAAATTTTCTTGGGCATATTATATCAAAAGATGGGATAAATGCGATCCAAATAGAGTTAATGCCATTCAAAAAGTTGACCTTCAAGGAACAAGAAGGAGATTCGGTATTTCCTTGTGAGAGTGAATTTTGTTAGAAGGTTCATCTGAAATTTGTTGAGATTGTCAAAGATATAACCAAGATGCGAAGAAAGGTTCTCATATCAAATGGACGGTTGAAGCAAGCGAGTCATTTGAAGAAATTAAGAAAGCACTCACTCGAAGCCCATTGATTGACGATTTTTTCAAAGAATTTGGTTTTTACATTTGCATCTAAAAACACTATTGCTTGAGTTTTATGTAGAAAGGAAAACAAGGTATAGAGCGACCTATTTCATTATTTAGCGAACCCTTGATAACTTAGAGTTGAAGTACAATATCTTATAAAAATAGGCATATGCTTTTATCAAAGCCATTAAATATTTCAAAATCTATATTCGTTTGCATTCTCATGTCATAGCATTTGTGCCTAATACTATGGTAAAGACATCTTGACCAGGCCAGAATCTGATGGCAAGAGAGGGAAGTGGATAGCTAATTTCCTAGAGTATGATATAGAAATCAGACCTAAAAATTTGGTGAAAGGACGGGGTTAGAAAAGCCAATGGCATGGTCCAATTTTGGTATCTTGATATTAATTTAATTGCAGAAATTTCGAGTTATCGAGATAAAGATGAAGAGATGATTCATATTGAAGAGAAGTACATTCTATACGGCGGTACGGAGACATTGTCTTTGTCTTACATCATCATAGAGCTCCTCCATAATTGACTAAATCGGAAATCGAGGTTTGTGAAATTGAAATCTGCGAGATATTGCATTATAGATAAGAATCTTTATTCGAAAGATGCGAGTGGCATTCTTTTGAATTGTTTGCTAGAAGAGGAAGTTGAAAGGGTGATTTAAGAGTTTCATAAAGGAGATTATGGAGGACATCACTACGAGAGAGCTACAACAATTAAAATTCTCGGAAGCGGGGTATTATTGGCCTACCATGTTCAAGGATGTTCCTGAAAGATAGTTACTGCCTTGAATGCCATATTTTCTATGGTAAGAAAAATCTAGTTCCTTTACCCTTGATGCCAATTTATGTTGAGGTGCCTTTCCGGCGATTGGGGGATATATTTTATTGGTGAAATACACCCATCTTCTTTAGGGCGACATCGTTGGATCCTGGTAGCAAAATATTATTTCACCAAGTGGATTGAAGCAATCCCAACGAAGGCAAACAAATGATTTAGTCATCATCCAATTCTTAGAGAATAACATATTGTGTAGGTTTGGTTGTCCTATGAAGATTGTGCAGTAATGCCTGAGGAGCTTTCAAATCCGAAAGGTTGATTAGATTTTTCATTAGTATCACATAACACTTGGACACCCTACTTCTTTTACCCACGGAGTAATGGTCTGCAGATCTTCTAATAAAAGAATTGTGAGAATTATCAAGAAGGTACGCAAGAAACAAAGGTCATGGCATTTGAAGTTGAAGTATGCTGGGTTGATAGGTATGTACAAAAATATCAATTGGTACTTCTCCTTATGAGTTAGTGTATTGAGTTGAAGTTATTTTCCCACATCCTTGGGAGTGTACGTTATGGTACATGAGACTAGAGGAGGAACCTAATGCTATTCCAAAGGAGAATAAACCAACTTATATTTCTAACGGTAGAAAAGGGAAGAGGTATACAACAACCATCACTTGATCACAAAACAAAATAAAGAAGACATTTGATAGGAAGGTCAAAGAAGAAAATTTTCGGATTCAAGATGTGGTGTTGAAGTGGGAGGCCGAAATTGAAGAAAAGGGGAAACATGGTAATTTGAGAACATTTGGAAAGGACCATTCATAGTGGCTCCATTCCATGGCAACAACACTTATCTGCGGGGAAATGGATGGACAACCTTGTGCTAGAGGGCATGTCAATGGCAAGTTTATAAAGCACTATTCTTCTTAAGTTCTACTATTTTTTCATTCCATTGTATATATTCCATTTTATTATGCTTTTCTTCTAATAAAGGCGGTTTATCATCAAACTTGAGGCTAAGGTGAAGGCCATTAGAGTTTAGAGAAGGCTTGGCAAATTTTAGAGTTTTATTTCCAAAAAGATGGATGGCACTGGAACTCTGGTTCTTTGGTGTACCACGGGGGCACCCCATCCCAAGTGGAGCCAACTGTTATCATTTATAAAATTGTGAAACATTTCTTGACATGGTCATATAGTTCACTCATCAAAAGGATAAGGTCTCCTTAACCATTTCAATGTGGTATAGGAAATTTTTGTTTTTTTTTGTTACATTTTTAGCCTATCCTAAGTTCCATGGTCACCTCCATTTATGACATTTCATGTCACATCAATCCTCATTTGGTGTCATTTTTTATTCCCCATGCATTTGAAATCAAAAAGGGCGCTTTTGTCGATTTTCAAATTTTCATAGCATTTTACACGGCAAAACAACGGTTTTCGCTACAAAATTGCCTAATAGCTTCGTAGCAAATCTATCGGAATTAAACTAACTTCACTACAAAAATATGTTTTCTAACTTTGTCTTGTCAAATTAGCTATAAAGTGTCATTCTATGATTGGAGGAGTTAGGGTGGAGGTCATTCAAGTCTATTATGGTTAATTCAAAGGTACATAGCCATGTAAAGGGTCATCATTACCTTTTTTGGGCATGTATGTGTCATGATTGAAGTATAAGTTGTCGGTTAAACCATAGAACCTTAACCCAATTAGCCTTTTTTCATAATGTGCTTTATCTTTACATGTAATTCAATCTCTAGAGAGCTACTTCATCGAGGCAAACAAGTTGTTTGTGATTTACTTTCTGCAGTGTCATCAAGAAAGTGAGGCTATGAAGATATAAAGCACCAATGGTACCAATAAGGAAAATGAGAAAAAGGTGGTAATTTCCATAGATATGAGCCCATTGACATGAATTTAATCAATGAAGACCCAACTTCCATGGAGGTTTCGGAAGAACTAGTTTCTTGCAATTACGTCGAGTTTGCGGAGCTTTCATCTACATGTTTCCAAGGATTTTCCACGACTTCACGGGAATAGCTTCAAGTGGGAATTCGAACCGATAGTGACACCTAAGACCATCTCGATAGCAACATGAATCCCTAGAGGAGTGGAACAATGTTTTAAAGGCATTAAGTTCACGATGCATAATTGCAAAGAGTTAATCAAGCAAGAACATATTGAAATTGATCTAACAAATGCTATCTGAGATTTTTATGAAGGACAACTATTCAAAGTCGTTGATGATCATCCATAAGTATTTTACACAGCGAAGGAAGGTTTCACATGGTCTACTCCTATCATCTCGAGGCTTTTGCTACATTTTATTAGGTAAGAGGTCACTTGTCTTGCCTTTTTATTTATACATAAGTCTAGGGAAAATGTCGGACAAGGTTCAAATCAAAAAACAAGGAGCAATGAAACTTCACTTTTTCATCATGGTTTGATTAAGTTGTTGGTGTTAGAGGAATTGAAGAGATTAGACAAAGATTGGACTTTCTTCTTGTTCATGTTGGTTATGAAATTAATCTTGTCACTCTAAGAAAGCCTCTAACCTAGAAAAATTTCATCACCGGTTGGTAGAGAAGTTGAAGAAGAAATAGATCATCTCCTCTAGAACTAGTGAACATGGAGACGAACCTTTACGAAGATTGGCACACCTAAAACAACACCTTTATAAAATAGAAGCAAACGGAGTTAGCAAACAAGGAAGCAAAATAGTCAATAGGAGCCATACGGTGGCTAAAGGAAACTTAAGAGGACATCTTGCATGGAATTTACATTGAAGAATCACCCATTGTGCAAGATGAACATTGAAGATGGAGGAAGAAAGCGAGAAGAAAGGTAATATAGCTAAAAATTTAGATTTTGCGGGTGATGATATTGGTTTCATTTTTCAAACTAGGAATCCAATGACTAGACATGCAAGGAAGGTCATGGAAAGCAACAAATAAACTAAGAAGATCAATGAAACTACCTCCACCAAGAATCATATATTTTACTTCACCTACAAAAGAAGAAGTAGTTTATCAAACAAAGAAAGGTTAAAGATAAAATTGTTGAAAAATCGAAGTGAAACCCATAAGAGGAGTTGAAGGAGGCGGAATGAGGAGATATCAGTTTTGAAGAAAGAGGCAATGAAACATAGAGCTGCGAAGGTTCGGTTTGAACAAATGAGGAAAATCTGGGAAGATCAAGTCACAAGTGTTTCAAAAACCTTGAACAATATGAGAAATGTTGATAAAGTGGACTTAGCACTAAGAGGAGAGCTTAAACACATCAAAAGTATTAACTTTCCAATCTCGATCCAAGAACGGGGCATTAAAGGATGTTGCAAGATCTTCGGGGAGCAGTGGATTTGATTCATGTAGAATTGGGAAAGAAAGGATTGAAGATGAAAATGGTAGAAGAAACCATTAGTCAGGCGATTGTAAATAAGGAGGAAACACCACAAGAGTAATAAGTTAAGATGGAATATGTTTTAGAATGTTCATAACATGTAGAGAACCCAAATTTTGCGATTGGAGAATATTTTTTGAAGACCATCTTGACATTTTCTGGTTTTTTACATAGTTTTGTAGCGTACCTTGGGCTTGAAACCCTTAAATGCGCTAGAAAATTCTGTGGGTGCTTTTTTGCTTTAAAACCGAGTTTGGGCATGTTTTATGGAGGGATATGATGGTTTTCAAGGTGTCATGACATAATGAAGATGTTGGAATAGTAAATGTGTCAAAGATATTGATGGAAATGCCATTTTTCCTACGCTACTAAAATTAAACTCTGTTGCCTAAAGCTTGTCATGTTTTCGTAGCGAGTAATTTGAAGAATTTTGAGCATCTTGACGTAGGTACATCATCTGTTGGAGACCTCCATCATTTCAATGGACCTTATG
Organism: Pinus albicaulis; assembly: GCA_034641835.2. Lineage (NCBI taxonomy): Eukaryota > Viridiplantae > Streptophyta > Pinopsida > Pinales > Pinaceae > Pinus > Pinus albicaulis. The sequence continues at coordinate 78,855 of JAXQQM020073540.1, read as the reverse complement.
ACATGAATTTATGACTCCGATGAGTGCCTCACGACGGCTCATCGGTCAAAATAACGTTTAAAGAGGAGGTCATCCATTCTAAAAAGCGAGTATGTTCCCATATCTAGGGGTGCTTTAAAGATGTAAAATGGTGGTGATATTCATTATGTAACCATTATGTAACTATTTGAGAGATAGAATAAATGAATGTAATAAATAGGAGATAGAGTCCTATTAGGGATTTGTTTCTTTAAGGATAGCTATCATTTTTGTTTCAGTTAGTGGTTTCGAGTTATGATAGGTGTCAAATTATAATTCGAAGATCTAGCCATCCCGGGAAGATCATCCACATTGTGAATGATGTCTATTTATAAACAAAACATCGAAGAGCAAGGGGTTGGAGAATGTTTGCACCAAATTAATGCTTGTATGTTTTATCCATTATCAATAATACAAAATGAAATTCTACTTCCGGACCTAATAATGTGTTATTGATTTGTATCTTTATTTTTAATCACTTACGGTATATTTCATCTCTAATTACTCGGGAATTCACTTAATGTTATTCTAGAGCTTCCTTTAGTGATGAAATGAGCATGTTTTCCTATGTTATGTGTGTGAATTATCTCTTTTTAAAAACCTCTATCTTCCTTGACTTTTGTGTGAAGAACCATTGTCACTAAGACTGCGGTTGTTGAATCCATAAGCCCATTAATTGTAAACCTTCATTTTTCAACTTTGCAATCATACAAAAACAAGTTACAATTCCATAAGAGTTAGCCATATAATACTATCCCTTACTCAAAATCATAAACCCCCTTTAAGAGAGCCCTCTCAGGCGAAGAGCTAACCTTCGGTTAGAAGTGGTTTGAAAAGAATTGCATTAGGTTAAGTTGATGAGCATCCAATCAAGACCAATTTGGTGATAACATTCTCCATGAAAGTTTCAGAAATCATATTGTTTGTTGAGATTTGGTGAAAAACAACCAACTTGAATGAACCACGGTGGAACAAAATAGGATGATGATTTTTACCTTTGCTTTGTTCCTTTTTTCGCCATTTTGGCTTGATATCTTGAATAAATATTTGAACAAGTTGAGTGATTTGGTGGTATGATGCATTAGTAACTGACATGGTGGTGGTATACTCTTCCAAATATTCCTTCACACGAAAAATATTTCATGATTATTGAATTAGCTAGGGCATACTTATCAAGTAAATTCTGAAAGGAAAAACATGCTCGAGATCATCTCTACAATGAGGTTTTAGAAACCTTTGGATAATTCTCAAGGTCAATTCCATGCCTTTAGACTGAGACTTCTCCTTCATTTGGAATACTTATTCTTTGATGATGTATCTTTGTTGATAAAGTGAATTCAATGCATTGCTATGATAGCCTTGTCTCTTGCTAAAGTTAGTGGAAAAAGGAAAGTCAATTGAGCATGAGAGCCTACCTCCATGATTCTCTCACAAAACCTCAAACAACCAATGTTTTAAGGCATCTCTTAGCATAAGGAAGCATTGAGTTCTTGCTGGAAATTGGATGGATCAAACATGGAATGGTGTCCTCCCTTGTGATCCTTGGTTTCACCCTCTGTAGTGCTTGTGAACAAGATAAAACCTAGCTAGATGGAGTGGGTAGGGAAAGTGAATTTTTGGGAAAACGGGGGATAGGGATAGGGCGACTTTTAGGGGGTGAGATGAGGTGTAAGGAAGCTAGGAAAAATTCCCAAAAAATTGAGGAGCTAGGGTGATGTGTTAGCTTTGAGCTACAAGTGAAATTTCTTGAAATAGGTATGAGGAGATTGACCAAAATGGGAAAACACGAGTTTCCTAGTTTTCTTGTGGAAATGTAGTGGGAAATTGGGGTTTTATGGAAATAATGGTAAAGAGGGTTGTGAGTGATAGGGTGTGTTAGGGTAGAATTCTGTGGAAGATTTATGAAGGTCTTAGATGGTGAGATGAAGGTTTTAAATAACTAAAAGAAATCAAGAATGAAAGGCACTAAAAACATAGTGGAGAACAAACCATAAGGAGATAAATCACTCATAATTTGATGAATTGACTTGAGGAAGGTATTGAGAGTGTCAACTTGCTTATTAGGAGGTCTCGGAAAGGTTTGTGCACTTGTTTTGAAGCTTGAATGGTTGACTTGGAGGCTAAAACCCAAAGCGTAGCACCTTTGGCGAAGCATCACGCAATGGTAGAAACGTAGAATACGGCACCCGAGAAACGTCACGCAAGTACTCGAAATGTTACTGTGCCTTCCGGAAGCGTAGCGAGAATGAGTTTTCTTGCAAATTTCCTTGGTTTTCTTCTACCTTTGGCATTTGAAGAGTATTCGAAGGTGAGAGAGGAGCTCTATCAAACAAGAGAGGATTAAATGAGTTGAGGATGACACTTTTTCCCTTATAACATCATAAAGAACCTTTTTGTCTTTTAGTGAAATCATGATCTTTGAGAAAAACTTCGTTTTTTGAACAATTTGACAATGTAGTAACAAGCTTTGAGAGAACACACATTGTCTCGATTAATTTTTCCTACCTATGCTAACTCCCCTTTGAAGATAACTTGTATGGTGAAAATGACTCTCTTTTTGCCTTCTTTAAGACGAATTTGGACTTTTATGGTGGCGGAAGCAAAAGATACCTAGACACTAACCTAGGTGAAAGCATAGTGAGCGGCCTAAGACTCTAGATGATAATGGACAACATGACCTCTGAAATGATGACGGCCATGAATAGAGTGGAGGGAATAGCATTTGAGACTTTGAACATATTCGGCCAAAAAAAAAAAAAATTATTCGAAAACTAACTTGAAAATATATACTTTTGACCTGGGATTATTTGTAAGTAGGCTTTAAGAAAAAAATATTTTTTTGATCACTAAATATTGGATACTAATAGATTATTTAGGACTACTCTTCCCAATTAATTCTTCATAAGACCAAGAACCTCTTCATGCCATTCACCTAGATAAGAAATCATTTCCTCCCTAAGAATGTTCCCCGGCCAACCCTATGAGGCAGAAACATATATATATATATATATAAACTTTGTATTAAACAATCATGATCCCTAATGACCCTATTAGATATAACATACATACATACTTACATGTATACATATATAGACATGATCATATTCATGATCACAACATAATTACATCATATCATAGGTCCAAGGTTAAGAGAAATTCCTTTACCTATCCACAACCACGCACCATATTGAGAACAACGGAATTCCCAACATAGCTAAGGCATACGATGCCTCAAATCCATTTACTTTACCATTTTTGGTTACCTTTCTCATGTTTATACTACCATCGTCCATTTACCACAATGGACAAAACTAGTCCAATCGGTTATCATATTTTTACCTTCCGTTGCCCTTATACATGCACTAGGCTTTATCGAGACTTAAATTACATGTTGGGTACCACGGATCTCTCCCTAAGCTCCATTAATTTGCTTTTCCCATTAATTCCAAATACTCTCAAACAAAGGAAAGAACAAGAAACAAACAAGAAGAAAACCATGAAAAACAATAACAATATGACACCACAAATAGTGGTATGGCCATACACTAGACATAAAGAAGCCGCAAATCAAGTGCAACAAACCAAAAAAAGACCAAAATCATAAGATTGGAAACAAACACCATGACTCAATCCCCATGGGTCCCTGTTACTTCCAAAGGAAATCTCAACCCAAACCACTTCTTCAAGATTTCATGGCGATCTCTTTTTCCATGCAATCCCCTGCATCACACTACCATAGACACATAAGCATCGATTGCATAAACAAATATAACAATATACCAATTACCTTACCTTGTTGTTACAATAAAGCTGCCTTGTAAGCGAACACATGTCGATACATGTTCCAAAGATCAAGACATCGTATATATCAATTGAAACCAACATTTACCAAGCCTAGAAACCATGTCATCATCAATAATTAGCTCACATTATTAAGTCATAGTACATAATGCTATACGGTACTTACACTCGGTATATCCAAACATCTCAACAAATGTATTAGTACACTCATCTTAAGAAAGATCATTTCTTCATCCAATCTTACATATACAAACTCACATCAAATTAATCAAACATTCAAACAAACTACAAACGCATGACATTAGATAAATCAACTATACGACATAATAGACACCAAACATTCAACGTGAGATAGATGACATAATCAAACACTCAAGCACCAAATATATGATATAATAAAACTCATACGTTAATGTATCTCGAGAGGAGGCTACCTTGTATGCATAATCAATCTAGATTAGCACTATGTAACTTCACAATGTATCAACTCAAACATAAATAATGTCATAATTTTCTACTTGATAACTAGCTAACATGTTCACTTCATAAACTCATAAAAAATTGTCATTCATACATAACAATAACATCTACACGGATTATTCCATATTAGTACAACACAATATCACAAATATATCGGCTCATATCATAAACATAACCATTTGGATAGTTCAATCTAGATTAACATGATACATATAACATCAAGATATTAATACAATAACCCTAATCATCAAGTTAACTAACATATAACAACAACAAGTTAACATATAACACACTCATCAACAACATATAACATAATCATCAAGTTAACTAACATAAACAACAACAATAATGCGTATAACAACACGTTACTATCATTCGTGACTATTCGACACACGTGCATACATGACCACATTGATTCACCAACATCTACCATCCATGTAACCACAACAACAATAAAATGACAAACATGCATATAAAAATAGATTAACTAACATACTTGCATGCCAACATGCAATATATGTGATGAACTTCTCTTACACGAAAGTCTAGTGTCTTTGCAACTTCACTTTGATGATGGCCATCTCCTTCTCTATCTCAACCAACACATCAACACCATAACATATCAACAACATCGTGATGACTTAAAATGACTACAATGATTTCCTTTTTACAACAACCTTTACCATGAATGCATCCACCAACAACATATAGACATCGACATGCACATAACAAATGCATATACCACTTCGCCATTCATGACGAACACTTCACGACAACAACACCATCAACTTCTACATGACATCACAATCACGATAAGGACTACCACCATGCATACATAACAAGTACATATACTATAAGCATAAGGAACACATGCAATTGACATGAATGCACGACCAGCCTGCTTTGCCCATCCAATCCCGAGGGGTGAACCATGTTCGTACCTATGCGTTATCGGATATCACACAAGAGGCGGAAACCGGACACCACCCAAAGAGAACGAAACCACACTTTGATACCACTCTATTGTATCAAATATGACCCAAAGAGTGCAACTTGCTCTCACCAAAAGCCTAACTAACAAGAAGTTTCCAAGCTGATCCTCGAGAATCATTTTTATCGATGAGGCCTTCTTCATCTTCCATTATTTTACTTCATTTTCTCTTCACATGCAACCTATGACCTTTCACCTTCATTTTCTCTTATTTTCCATTATTTTCATAAATAAAATGTCTATTAATGTCTCATTCATTTCAAAGCCTTTGACATTGCCTTTGTCAATTTCCTTAGCCATAATAGCGAAATGAACACCTAGCTAGGATGTTTTCCCACCGTTCGGCTTGGAATACGTGTCCCATGACCTAGGTTTTTTTTATATGGATTTTGGACAAGAGTTGTTACAATACTAATGGCCACTAGGACAAATTGATGTAGTATGTTCGCCCCTTTAAATAGGTTACATGGGAGATGAGTACCATGGACAAAACCATGGATTCTCATAAACACGAAAGCTAAAAACCGTTAATTGGGTCAAGTTTACCGAACCACCCTAAAAATCTCCACAACCCGAACTTGACTTGAGGAGATTAACATAGTCCTAATCATTTATAAACCATCTCACGTAAGATCTCACATTCCCCCACAAGTTATAATTTCCTTGCACTCCACCTTGGTACCTATCCAAATAGTCCATTCCATAATTTGATGACTCCATATACCATTGCACAAGTTGTATCTTTCATTAAACTTCGGCGCCATCCACTCCATCTTCATTCTCTCTCTATGTCATACCACCTCTCTCTGTTGCTATGTGTTGCCCAATCCATACCTTAACGTGACTTTTCACCATTATTTTTAGTCATCGAATCCACTTTATGACTAAGCACCATACAACTCAAATTTCTTCTATCCACACTATGACTTACAAATCAAACTTCTATTGATCATTTGAAAGGACACTCTAATTCCTAGTCATAATAGGGTGCTCTTGCACCCTCATGCACCATGAGGAGTTATGTGGAGATGAGTGTGAACCCATGCATATTGAGATCTAGCCACCAACAACACTTGGCTACATGATCAATGGAGCCTCATCCTTAAGTTTTTCATTATTATGGCAATGCCTATTGCAACAACCTTCATCTTCATACTTAGAGGGCCTCGATGTCATCTCTTCTTGGACTTGCGTATGGAGAGTCTTTACAGAAACCACAAATATCCATGAATATCATTCGACCAGTCTAGTTGGAGAGTCTAGGTCCAATCCATGTTCGACTACAGCTAAAAAATCTTTTTCCCGGAAAATCTTTATGGCTAACTCTATTTCTCTCGAACTCTTTCTCGATCTGAGTGCAGCTTCAGCATTGTTTATGTGATTATCCCAAAGATCATGATGGTCCCATGGTTCTTGCCATGGCAATGATGGTTCTCTCTTTGTTTCCCATGACACGGCAAGATCTCCATCTATGACTGGGTGCTTACCATTGTGGACATCGTGCAATTCCGGTAACTTGGGACACATTTGCCATCTACATTATACAAAAATCCCGTGTCATCAATCTTGCATCATGCTTTCACACTATCTTTGGTCACTCTCACACTGGTTCTGGCTCTCATCAATCTTGCATCATGCTTTCACACTATCTTTGGTCACTCTCACACTGGTTCTGGCTCTGGCTCTGGCTCTGGCTGCTCCACTCTGCTCCAGCCATACCTACTTCCCCAAGAAAAAAATTGCAACATTTTAACACTGGCCGGCTGCTCTCCACACAAGCACATTTCACGTTGCATGCTTCACGTTATATGCAACACCACAACCATTTCTTCTCTGTACTTTCCTCCGCACATAGGATGCACAACCGCATGTGTGTTTTTTTCTTCACATGTTCTATCAAGCTATCCACATTTCATGCTCAACTCTCTTATATTCATCAGGGCACTAATATATCCACCTTCGGCACATTGTTGCTTGGATCTTATAGGCTATTAGGACAAATTACAAATTAACATGAGTTTGTTAGGATTTTAAATAGGTTCCTTGGGAGATGTTCACAAATTTTAGAATCCAAAAACTACGAAGAACTTAACCAAATCAATTTTACCTAAACCGTCGTTAACAAACTATTTTACATTTTACCCATACTTTTAAATCATAAAACATTGACTTAATTTTTAATATTGTTTAAAAAAAAACAACAACAAAACAAAAGGAATCTTGAAATGTGATATCTGGTTGTCCATTTTTCGGGTGATTTACTGTCATGCAACCACATTCATTTCATTCCACCGGTCAAATTAAATGAAATCAGAACTTCGCCTGTGCACAACGTATGTGGCTTGTCATTGCATTTCACTTGAACTTCATGAGTACTTAATTGAACGTCGAACATCCTAATTTTCAAAGCTTATTGCTGTGCCTGTATCAAAAGTTAGTTTCAACAGGCAAAATATGTGATTTGATTGTAAAAGGACAAACACCGGTCGGTCGATTTAACGGGGATGTAAAGAGACGCTGATAGATCCATGAGATGTCCGAGTTGGAGCAGCAGCTTGGCTCGTCTCAGATTCGAGTATGGAAGTCAAATTCGGGCGTCTGTCTTCAGCGGCATCTATAAAAGCTGGGCGTGTGGGTTCCGCAATTCTCTCTGAATTGTTGGTTAACATCAACACAACCTGTGACATTGCTGGCCGTTACGCCCATGAGCCTTGGGTGCATTGAAGTGCTATACTAATCACTCTTACCACCTCCTCTCGTGTGTACTGCCCCTCTAACAATGGATCCACAATATCCAAAACTTGATTCTGTTCGAACAGATTACAAGCCTGCATTATCATCAAAATTATCAGCACAATTTTTATAGTCACAGTTACACGTGTTTGATATACCATGCATAGGCTAGCTCTATATTAGACATTTTTTTACCAGCAAAATTGCAATCGTGTCAGCTATAGGCTACGTCTATATGAGACTTTTCTGCATGCAGAATTTACAACGTTGCGGTTCGTAAAGAAACATCGGGATAAGTGCAGACGTACTCTATATATACACCATCGCTTATATATTCAATAGTGTGTATATATACGTAATTGAGATGAATGCAGCTTAGACACTAGGAATAAAGAAGAGGAGTAAACAAGCTACACATTATCATTTTAGGTTTTTAAAATGATAAAGAAAAATAAACTAATAATAACATAAATAATTTACGTAAACACTATCCTCCAAATTACTTTTAGAATGTTAACTTTGAATAATGAATTTAATTTACTATTTTTATTTCATAAGAAAATTACGATAGTTTTTTTCATATATGTCTAAGCTACATTATATCACATACAAAACTATGATTATCAAAATGTGAAACCCACAAACCATCAACTATAAATTGACTAGTTGACAGAACCTTTTACCCAAACTCCCTTAATACCACTTACATTTTAATATTTCATAATAATTTTTAGCTTTCAATAAAAAGAAAGAAGTGCCAAAATTTCTTAGCATAGAATATGGTGCATCATGGTAATTAATATAAATTGACTAGTTTACAGAACCTTTACCCAAATTCCCTTAATACCACTTACATTTTAATATTTCATAATAATTTTTAGCTTTTAATAAAAAAGAAAGAACTGCCAAAATTTCTTAGCATAGAAATATGGTGCATCATGGTAATTAATATAAGAGTCGTAAAGAGAAATGAAATTGAAGCTTTTTTTTGTATAGAGATAAGTTAGTATCAACATAAATTTATTTTAATTATGGATTTAATATGAATTAAAAAGATGAAAAAATATTAAATTTTTTTATGTACAAATTTTTTTAAAGTGTAAAATACAATATGTTATTTTTGTTTGTTTAAATTGAATTTTTTGAATATTATATGAAATATATAAGACCAAATATGACCATGATCTCCCGAATGTGGATATGATCTTGTGCAATTATGCCATTGCATGTCGACGCGATGGCTCTTTATAGTAGCTTCTAGGTTGGTTGTATGCTCGTTTCTATTGTTCTCTGGTTTAGTTTTCCGGTTTGCTGCAGAGCAGGAGGTTATTCCGTTGGTGCTTCCAGTTCCTGCCATTGACTGTTTATTGGGTTTTGGTATGTAGAGCCTCACTTTCACACTGTTAACTCTCTGCATTCTTTGCAATATACCATGGGTTTCTCACAACTGAAGGATGTCTTCCTCATTCTGCTCTCATGCTGTTTCCATGAAGATGAAGAGGTTAATCCGTGTTTCAGAAGTCCCGTTTTTAATTATTGTAGTATCATATGGTTTTCGAAGGATTTAGCTGAGGGTTTACTTACCTACTTCTCCCTCTTTCATTGCAACGCTTTTCTTGGCGGTTCTGAAAGGATGCTATGTGGCACGACAGGGGTTTCGTATTGTGTATGCCGACTCTGCTTCTTTCTTTGTCTTTTTCCGGTTTTGTTAAAAAAACGACAGGGGTTTGTTGTTTTTCATATCGGCTCTGTGGGCATGGTTGCATTTTGTCCGGTTTTCGGCTCTTCCTTCATCACACTGGCCCTTATTATTCAGTCCTGTGCACATGCATTTCTGTTAAGCCTTGCAAATGTCTCTGTTGGCCTGTCTTTCACAAATTATCTGCCTTATTGTTCTGCTCTGATGCGTCTCTTTTTTCTCACAGGCTTCCTAGGAGCCATAATGACAAAGTCCACATTGCCAGCTCATAAATCAAGAGGCAAGGGTAAGGCACTGAAGGTCCCTGCGCGCTCTTCTCAACAAGGGCGTAAAACAAATGCACAGGTTGTTGAGAATCTGGTTAATGCTTATACAACCATGACCCCTCCACCTATTCGCAAGCAAATTGAGGCCTGGGAGCAGCGTAGTTTGGATGAAGAAGTTGAATCGCAGCAGCAGCGAGTAAAACTGGATTTCCTGCTAGACCCTGGCAATACTAGAGGCAGGGTATCTTTGTTCCAGCAAACTATTAAGATGTATTGGCGCCTTAAATGTGTTCTTGCAACAACCCTCATGAGTATGAAGGAATAGGGTTCTCCTTCTTCTTTGTTATTTGAGCTTAATCATATTAAACAGAACATGACTACTATGACTAAGATCCAGCAGCAGCAGAATGATCGCATTGGACGTATTGAAGAGCAGCTGCGAGATATGCAGTGGGTAGAGCTGCTTGGGTTTGATGAAGATCCAGCCCCAGTGAAATCTTCTGATGTCTAGACCTTCTTGTTTCTTTTTTCTTATATATGTTTTTTGTTCAGCGCTATTATAGTTGTTGTTGTATATGTCAGTATTATGGACACAGTCGTGTAGTTCTTACTGCTACAGCTAGACTAAAACAATATCGTTTTTTGCTGGCCTTTAACTGTTTAAGATGGCCAACAGACCTGGTTTCCCTTTGGGCAGGTTGAGGCACTCTATTTTGCTATATTATTTAAGCAACTTTCTCTTTACAATAGAAAAGACAGGTCCTACGGAATTCACAAAAAATATATATATATATAAGACCAAATAAACATTTTAACCATAAAAAATTATTTTTTTATTTTTTTAAAATTATATATATATATATATATATATATATATATAATTGACATAAAAAAAATATTTTAACAATTTTTTTATTATATATATATATATATTCTATTTAAAACTTAATTTTTTACTTTTATTTCAAAAAGTGGCATACCAATTTGAATCATTTTTTATTTTTTATTTCTCAAATAACCCCCTCTACTAAATGACAAATTAATGCATTTTATATTTTATTATTTAAAAAATAATTATTAAATATCATTTTTAAATAATTTTTTATCCATTCATAATTTATATTATATAAAACATTTTAAAGTCAAAATCATTTCAATAATACTATATTTTACCATACCATATTTATAATTATGTAAAATTCTAATCATTACCAATTTTTTATTTTTCAATTTAATAAAAATAAATTTGATTTCTCATCACCATGTTAAGAATTTGGGGGAGGGACGATTTTTTCATCTTCCTCGTTATTTTTGTCTTTTTTCCGCGCATTAGACAGAGGTTGAGCGATCGACTCCAGGCAGAACCCTTGTTTTCATGTTGGCTACAGATCGAATGGCTCGTTGGCGTTGCTTGTACTGAAACACCTCTTCTTGAACATCTTCAGTGATAGGAGAAAATGGATCAAGAAAATATGAATTCTGGACATCTCTCTGCACTTCTCTTCCATGGTAAGCATATAGGTGGCCTTGTATACCACGATAGGGAAGACAAATCCAAGATGTAGGATATTATAAAGCAGTGATCAGTGAGATACTGAATGCATAGCAAGAGGGTGGAGATTTCGTGGTTAAGTTAGAAGGAGGAGATTTGTAGAGGTTAAGTACGATAGATGTACTTAGATCATTTGAATATTTCATGACAAGCCAATTTAACCAAAGATGTTCTTAATTTAATTATTGAACTGAAGTTATCTTCATTAGCCTCACCCATTCGAGAAGAAGCTGACGAGAGGCGGGCAGTCTTGCATCCACGCACTTTCTCCCACTCACAATCTCAAGAACCACGATCCCATAACTGTAAATGTCAGCTTTTTCCATTAATTGCCCATGAACGGCATATTCGGGTGCAGTGTAACCTCTGCCTTACACCAAATTCATGAAAGCTACGAATTAATATCTGGATTCGACAAATATAAGATTCACTGCAAACAACTAATAAATTAATTGCTAAACTTACATTGTTCCTCCCACTCTGGTAGAAACATGTGTTTGGCTTTCTGGGAAGAATCTGGCACAATCCAAAATCTGCAATTTTGGGATGAAGGTTGTCATCTAGAAGTATATTTGAACATTTGATGTCTCTGTGTATTATGCGAACGTTGGATTCCCCGTGCAGGTATGCAAGCCCTCGTGCTGTGCCAACTATAATGTTTAAACGATTTTCCCAACTTAAAGGATTTGTTATCTCGCCTGCGGACCTCTAGCAATAGTATTCTAAAGCTTAAGTATAAGTTACATGATTTTTTAAAAATAACATGAATTGTGAAAACGGTGGCATTAGTAAGAACAACCTACCGAACAAATGTTTGTGAAGACTGTTATTTGATATAAATTCGTAAACCAGCAAGCGTTTGTGCCCTTACTTGCAACATCCAAGTAGACGAACAAGATTACGGTGACAGACACTACTTATGAGCTTCAGTTCCATTAGAAATTCGTCAGCAGCTTGAGTAGTGTGCTTTCCATTAAGTTTCTTAACGACAACATCCCTCCCATCCGGAAGCCTTCCCTGCGGAGCATCAAAATCATTAGAATTACACTGCAAAGGTACGTCATAATAGAACAAAACCATCAAAACCACGAATATTATTATACCTTGTAAACTTCTCTGAATCCTCATTTGCCAAGCATGTTATTCCGATCAAAGTTTCCAGTAGCATCTCTGAGAAGCTTGTAATCAAAATATACTTCCCCGAAATTTCCTCTTGCATTTATATTCTTATCTGCGGAGAGCATCACAATGACAATTTTCTTCATAATGATTTAAATATATAGCGCAATTAAAGCGATACTTCAATAATTTTATAATTACCTGTTCTAACAGAGTTATTCCACTGTCTAACACAGCGACCGAACAGGAAGCACAGCATCAGAAATAGAGTTGTTGAACCGACGACGCTTCCCAACGAGGCAACTATTTTTTTCGATGTCCTTTTACCGCACGGGTGTGTCGAATTGTCCGGTAACGGTGTCAAAGGGTGTGGAAAATTTGTCGCTCTGGGCAGCTCTGGGCGCCATTGATGGTGTGAAAGGGTGTGGCAAATTCGTCGATCTAGGCGGCATTGTGGGCGACATTGTGGGGTACCCATACGGTGTCAGTGTCCGATTGACCGGCCCCATTCCAATATGTGGTCCTGTCATTAAAAAGAAAATATGAATCAACGAAACATACACATTTTATATCATGATGAAGTAGCTAACACATGGACAAAATGCTTTGAAGTCTGGTTATCAGTAAAAACAAGTAATGAAACAACCCCACCTCAACGTTCACACAGGGGAATACAGTTGTGTAATATATCCAGCTTTCTTTCAGTTACTGTGACAATTACTACGCATTACAGAGTGTTAATACTAAGCAAGACCATATAAGGAATCATTAATGGAGCCAACCGTACAACTTTATTTGCAGAAAAGTGGGTTATGACTTTAGCGTATAAGGACTGGGCAAAGAATATCATCTAATTGCTGTCATTTGTTAAGAAACAGTATCCAGAAGAAAACTAAGTATCCAAATCCTGAACATGAAAGCTAAAATCTCATAGGGGATGTATTAGGAGAGAATATCATTTAATTGCTGTCGTTTTTTAAGAAACAGTATCCAAAAGAAAACTAAGTACCTAGATTCTGAACCTGAAAGCTAAAATATCATAAAAGCTAAAATTTCATAGGGGATGTGTTAGAAAGGAAGAATAATAAAAACATAAAGTAATATAAATAATTTATACACAAAACATATACTAGTTGTGGCCTTTTTATTGATTACATAAACTTTAATATATTACAATGAATTTGGTGAAGGGCATTTAAACATTTTTTACTAACCACTCACTTATTATAAGTTGACATGTAAACACTTAAAAAATGCATATATCACTTAACTAGACTCAGTTAAATGACTCTCTCAATATAATTAAATCCCCATGCAAGAGTTAATTAGCGATTTTAACACACCACTAAACTAAAACATGACTCATCACAACTCAAACATGTGTGTTGGTCTATGTCTCAGTAGACTTACAACACTTAAGTTTCTTTTGTGAAACTCAAACACATATTTTGTTGATGAATTAGTAAATATATCAGTCGATCACTCAAAAGCATCTTTTGGTAATGACTTAGTAAATATATTAGCCGATCACTCGGTTTAGAAGGCTTCAAGTGAACTTCTCCATTGCTTACAAGTTCTCTAATAAAGTGATATCTAGTATCAATATGTTTTCTCTTTTAATGAAACACACTATTCTTGGATAGTGTAATCACTGAGGTGTTGTCACAATATATTGTTGTCGATCCTTGTTGTTTTTGTTGAGTCTATCCAATACTCTCTTAATTATACTGCTTAACATGTTGTTGATGTTGCTGCTACATATTGGGCTTCTGTTGATGATAGTGTCACAATAGGCTGCTTCTTAGATGCTCATGCAGTCGCACCTGAACCAAGATGAAACACATAATCGGAAGTGTTTTTCCTATCATCAAAACTAGCTTCAAAATCACTATGTGTATGATCCGGATTTTATGCAGGAATGCAGCAGAATACACATATAACCATAAGCATAGAGTTACAGCAAAAATAATGCTTCATTTTATTAATAAAAGAATGACTGAAATAAGCTTACAAACATAATGGAAACAAGCTAGGGCACTGGTAGTGTATATCTGAGAAGAGATGTGGCGTACGGAGGCCTCTGAACTGTGTTACATTGAGGCTCGCAGGCCTATTATAGACAAAATGGAAATAGATGAGCTAGGGCACTAGTAACGCTTATCTCTTAGAAGAGATGTGTCAGCTACCAACCCCTGAACTGTATTACAATGAGGCTCGAGAGCCTATTTATTGTTGAGAAACAATGTAGAATCTGAAACGTCCAAAAACCTAACCCTAGGAGATGAAGCACCAAAACTGTGGGCCCCGTTTAGGTAAATTTCTGTTTCAACTTCTCAGGGATGTAACTTCGACATACGATCTCCATTTGACACGTATGATACATCATTAGAAAGATCTATCTGAGGACTACAACTGTTGCCGCGAATATTGATTCTGAAACGAAATCATATTTTCCAAACAAACAATGCCAAAAAAACGTCATTTAGGCCCTCAAAACGGGCTCCAGATGTCGAGGACCCGAAAAACTGCTAAAAATAGTAAGTTGTGCTGCAACTTGAAGACAAAAAGAACTGATGGTTGTGATTCAAATGGAATAGGTGGGTGGCCACCAATATCCACTTGGATCATTAAGGCGCCAAAACGGCTCCAGGAGTGGAGGACCGTAAATCTGCTAAAAATAGTAAGCTGCAAGAATTGATGTCGCAAGTCCAAATGGAATAGGTGGGCATCCACCAATATCCACCTAGATCATTCCTCCCTTCTTAGGAAGAAATGGTCTCCATTGCGTTAAGTTCATCCATGGGGGGGGGATTTCTTCTGAACTTGGTATTGGATTTTTCTAGGATGTTGTGGACCTGTTGCCAGACGTGCTGGATGTAGATGTGCCACCGGTGGGCAGTTGCTGAAGGATCTGGGAAAATTTATCCATCATCGCGTTCCTATGTTTCTCGAGGGCCTCCCTGAGCAAGATTTTGATAGGATCTCCTGCTCCCTCGTCTTTCCTTCCTTCTGCCATGGGGGTTCATCGGGGTTGGCGAGGATGATCTTGGAAGGGTGCAACTAGATCGAGCTCAAACTCCTTATACCCTAACCGCGTTGGGGACATGAAAAGAAAAACAGAGAAAAAACAGACCCCCTCTAATACCACTGATCCAGATTTTATGCAGGAACACAACCGAATACACATATAACCATAAGCATAGAGATGCAGCGGAAATAATGCTTCATTTTATTAATAAAAGAATGACTGAAATAAGCTTACAAACATAATGGAAACAAGCTAGGGCACTGGTAGTGTATCTCTGAAAAGAGATGTAGCGTACGCAGACCTCTGAACTGTGTTACATTGAGGCTCGTAGGCCTATTACGAACATAATGG
This sequence comes from Pinus albicaulis, assembly GCA_034641835.2. Lineage (NCBI taxonomy): Eukaryota > Viridiplantae > Streptophyta > Pinopsida > Pinales > Pinaceae > Pinus > Pinus albicaulis. The sequence goes on along the minus strand of JAXQQM020073540.1, from coordinate 62,817 downwards.
AAATAGATGAGCTAGGGTACTCGCGATGCTTATTTCTGAGAAGAGATGTATCAACTACCAGCCCCTCAACTGTGTTACAATGAGAACAATGTTACTGATGAAATAGGTAACCTCATTGTTACTTACTTTTTGAAGTGTCAAGAAAAACACCTGATTTTGAAAAAGTGGCGATGCAGAATCAAGAAAAAAAAATTTGAGCATGTTTTTGGCACTTTAAGTTTTTTTCATTTTGTTTTTTTTTTTTTTTTATTAAATTTTTTTTTTTTTAATGTGATGCTTTTTATGTCGATTTTGAATAGTGGTGGTGTATCATCACCAATGTTTTTTTATAGGATTGATTTTGACACTATAGATTTTCTAATGTCTTCTTCTTCTGTGAGATGTTTATTTTTAAGTGCATTTATGTACTTGTGTTTAAAAAAAAAAAAAAACTTTAAATAAAAACTTGTAATGATATCTTCACTTTTTCACATAGATAAAAGATGGAAAAAGGGTCAATATTCTAAAGTTTATATTTTCTACATGTTTATGTATTGTTAAATAATTTTTCAATGCACATCAAAAAATTGTCGCTAAAAAACCAATATTTTGAACCATATGACAAAAAAAATCCAATTTTTCAATATAAATACAATGCAAAAAATACACTTTTACAGAATTTTTGTTGGAAAAAACATGTTAAATAAACTAATTTTTTGAGAGAATCTTAACAAAAAAACTTAAGAAAATAACATTTTTATTGAATTTTATGTCAAAAAATAATAACAATCACGTGATTTTTGCAAAAAAAAAGGGTTGTTCTCATAAAATATCAAAGTCTAAACATTACAAGTAAAACTGATTAATAGTTCTAAAAAATAAGCTTTGTTTGCAAGCATAACTTAAACACCATCAACAATATCAACTAATACATCTTCAACCTCATCTAGAACAGCATTGATGGCTTCTTCCGCAACATTTTCTTCTTCATTTTGATCATTGTCATCTTCTAATGGATCTTTCATGTCAGCAAATCTTCCAAAGTGTTCCTTTCCAATCATTCCATATAATGGTGGTTGAGGTTCCTTTGTTTTTTTTGCCACACGTGATTCATTAAAATCTCCTTTCCGCAAACCAACTTCTTGCTTCGCATCTGGAAGGAATTTAAGAGCATTAATTCTTTGTTGAATAAATTTGCATTGAACTGGGTCTTTCTCAATCGAAATGCAATTTCTTCCTTTTAGTAGGCAACATGCTAGTGTTGTACCTAATCATCAAGCACAAAAAAAATAAGTAAAAAAATTCGTATGGAGACATAAAAAGTAAAAAAGACAATATTTAAATTTAAATTTGTATAATAAAACTTACCTGAACCTGAGAATAAATCCAAAACCCATTCTCCTTCATTTGAACATAGATCTATGAGATAGTTAATTAATGCTTATGGTTTTTGACAAATGTTAACTATATCTCCTTTTGCATCTTTATCCTCATATGTTAGTTTTATTACAACTGCATCATAAACCAATACTTGACTATGAATCTTCTCATCTACTCGATTCATAATAATAAACATTCAACATGGATGAACTCACAATCATTTATAATAGGCTGATCTTCAGAAGAAACAATATTTGACTTTTGCCTGTAACATAACATAGTAAAAGTTCAATTAAATTTTACATGAAGAAAAAAATTTAGGAGGAATCAAACATACAATTTCAAAATCTTACCATGTAAGTTGCATCCTTGAGTTTGCTTTACCCTTGAAGCTTGTTAATAACATTGGAAACTGTGTGTCTAAATGAAATGTCACAAATCGCCAAAGTGGTGATGTTGTCACTTATTGAAAACCCGTAACCACTTTACTAAAAGCTTGATAAGTATATGGTTCTCTATCATATTCAATGTCTGGGAAATTGAAACCATGAGGAATATCTGCAATAACTAAGCCATATTCCCTTTTAGGTATTAGTGATGCAATGTCTTCACAGTCACCTTGTATTATTTGATATTGGACACTGTCGAGCCCATTCCAAATGTAATGATTAAGAGTAGGATCAAGTTCAACATTCATAAGATGCTTCCTTCTCATGTTCTCCATCTTAATTTTTTCAATAAAGCTTTTGAAAGTATATGGTACTCCATTTCCATCCTTCTTCGACATCTTTAATGACATATATATATATATAAGTAATAAAATAAAAATAGTTTAAATATGAATAAAATGAATTTATAAATCAACATACCTTATTGAATGCAATATAAAACTCTTTTAGTGTTGATGTAGAACTTGCTTCTCGGTAGTTGCGTACAACATCATCCCAACTGTCTTCATTCAACATTTTAACCATGTGTTCTTGTATTTTCATAAAAATTTTCTGACTGAATAAATCAAGTTAAAAGCGTTAATATACTAACATGTATAACAAATTCTACCAACATCATTATGTTTTATTTAAAAGAAAATTATAATGAAAGAAAAATAAGAAATAATTCAAGAAACTTACTTTTGAAATTCTGCACACATTTCTTCCATTGATAATTCACCCAACTTCACATGGGCTAATACTGATTTGACTAATTTATCATCCTTCACACCTTGCATTGTTCTCCAAGGTGTGATAGTCATATCCTCTGGAAGCTGCTTCATTTCAGGACCCCCCTTAATGTTGGTACATATTATGGGTTTACTTTTTTTAACCTTCTGATTTTTTATGGAAATATTCTCCCACCGATCAAAAATCTCATCAATCAAATCCCATACCTCCCTAGTTCTAAATGCCAACTGAAAAACGTTATCTGTGCCTCTAAAGAAATTTGTATTCAATTTTCCATCTTTTGTTTTTTTTTCATCAATTTAAAAACAGTAAAATTAAAGCAGTAAAATTAACTATAAAAATTTTCATTTAAAAACAAAATATTATAAATCATATGTATATATATCTATATAATATGTTTTGAATACATTTTATAAAAAATTTAAAATGTGTTTAAATTGTATAAAACAATTTTAAAAAAATAAACTATTATTTCCAAATTTTAGTTTTTGTTTAACATTTAAAAAAAACAAAAAAATTACTAACTATTTATAACAAATGTTAAAATTAAATTTTATTTTCTTAAGACAATGATTTTATTAAAAAAACTTGTAATCTTTTAATATATTTTAAAATTTTAAAATTTAATTTTACATTACATAGCAATTGAATAAAAAGAAACAAAATAAAATAAAAGAAAAATTTATTTTACTTTACATAGCAATTAAATAAAAAATTATAAACTTAAAATTATAAAAAATTAATATAAAAGTTTATAAATATATATAATCTTTTAATATATTTGAAAATTACAAATTTCTATTTCACAACATAGTAATTAAATAAAAATAAACAAAATAAAATAAAAGCAATTAAACAAAATAAAAGAAAAAATTAAATTTTTTATAATGTTGTTTTAATACTTAAATTTAAAAAAAAAAAAAATTTAAAAAGAAATTTAAATATTTAAATGTTAAAAAAAAATGTTATATATATATATATATATATATATATATATATATATATAGAGTATTGTTATATAATTTTTTTTTTTTTAGATTTATTGTATTGTTATATTAAAACAAATGTTTTTTTTTTTAATTTATCATATTGTATTGTTTTTTTTCTTTAATTATATAATGTTTAAAAACAAAACATAATTGTTATTTAATAATTTTTTTTTAATTATATTTGTTATATTTTGATATTTTTAACAATTATTATATAACAATGATTTTATTATATTATATAACATTTTTTTATTATTTTTTTATTGTTTTATTAAAACAAATTAAAAATTAAAAAATTAAAAAAACAAAATTAAAAAAAAAACTAATTTAAAAAAAAAATTAAAAATTGTTTTATTAAAACAAATTAAAAAACAAAAAAAACAAAATTTAAAAACAAAATTTAAAAAAAAAAATTAAAACAAAAATGTGGCTTTGTGGCTCGTGCCCACGGGGCGCCGGAGGCTGACGGGTGGCGCCATGGACGCGGCCCAGCCGGCCCCAGGGTCCCCGCTGGGCGAGCGGGCCCAATGCATTTTTTTTTTTTAATTTTAATTTTGTTTTTTAAATTATTTTTTTTTTTAATTTTGTTTTTTAAATTTTTATTTTTATATAACATAATTAATAAATAATTATTAAAACATTATTTAATAATAATAAAAAAATTTGTTAAAAATATCAAAATATAATAAATATATTAAAAAAAAACAACAACAATTTATTAAATAACAATTATGTTTTGTTTTTAAATATTATATAATTAAAAGAAAAAAATATATAATATAATAAATAAATAAAACATGTTTTTTAATATAACAATACAATAAATAAATAAATAAATAAAACTATATAACAATACAATTAAAAAAAATAAAAATAAAAATAAAAAAATATGATATATAACAAAAAAACAAAAAAAATTAAAGATTTAAAATTAAAAAGAATAAAACTAAGATTTAAAATTAAAAATAAAATAAAATAAATATATAAAATCTAAAAAATCTAAAAAAAAAAAAAAAAAAACATTTTAAATAATGAAACCAGTGATATATTTATGATAAAAAAAAACAAATAAAAAATGTTATAATATTACTATTTTTTTTATGTGCATGGTCGTTTTATGGATTTTTCTGTCTAGATGAACTTATAAGTCTTAAAAAAGAAAAAAATTTCTAAATTTTTGTCCTTAAAACCCTAAAAAATTTAGTTCTTTTTGCATTTTCTTCACTACAAAAATATAAAAAAATTATGGTTTTTGAACCTAAAAACCTTAAAAAATTAGTTTTTGGACACAAAAAACTATAGAAAAACAGATTTTCCCCAAAATTGTCTTTAAATTGACAGAATAAAAGAAAAACTAACCTTTGAAATGCAGAAAATTGCTGTCACCAATGCCAACACAACGCCTCCACAAAATTACGAATAGAAACACAACGCCTCCAATGCCAATGCAATGCTTTCACGAAGTTACCAATGTCAATGCAACACTTCCACAAAATTACCAATAGCAACACAATGCCTCCACGAAGTTACCAATGCCAACGCAACACCTCCATAAATTTGCTTTAACAAATACCAGAAAACTTGATGTGATGTGATGAATAGAAACAATCATTTTTATTATATAGCGAATATTGTCTGATTGGTTTACTGTTTAACGAATGTGGGATTAAAATTTCAAATTTAAAATATTTACATTTAGTTTGTTATAGTTCATACTATAGTTAAAATACTTAATATTTGCATATAGTTATCATAGTTAATATTTTATTTAATATTTACATGTACTGAATGTTGAATAATTCAAATATAATCTCAAATTAAAAATTAAAATATGAAATACTTACATTTAGTTAATTATAATTAATATTATAGATAAAATAGTTAATATTTGCATTTAGTTATCATAGTTAATATTTACATGTACTCAATGTTTAAAATCATGAGATTAAATTTTAAAATCTAAAATATTTACATGTAGTTAATTATAGTTAATATTATAGTTTAAATAGTTAATATTTACATGTTATTTTTATAAATATTTACATGTAGTCAATCTTAAACCATTCAAATAAGAAAATTATTTTAGTTTCAAAGCCATGCATGAAAGGAATATTTTGTGAATATTTTGAGTAGAAAGTATGGTGAAATATTTGAAGACCAATAGTTTATTAATAAATTTTGAAATAAATTTTAGATAAATATAACGTAAGTTTAAAATTCAAAATTTAAAATATTTACATGTAGTCATTATAGTTAATATTTGCATGTAGACATTATAGTAATATTATAGTTAATACTTACATCTAGTCAATGTTAAATCATTGAAATAAAAATGTTATTTTAGTTTGGAAGGCATCTACGATAGAAATATTTTGTGGATATTTTGAATATAAATATCGGTAAAATATTTCAACACAAACAGTTTATTAAAAAAATGTTAAATACATTTTTTGACTAATATTTGTATCAAATATTTGAAATGAAAATTTTGGAGGGAAAGTTTTTCGCAAAATTTTTTGGGCGGAAATTTTGGAGGGAAAATTTGGAGGGAAATTTTCAGTCTTTAAGCTATATATTGTAAGTGGGAGAGGAATTTGTATCATTCAACCTATTCTTGTTGAAAGCCATGGTTTCTTCTGATAGCAAAGTTTTTCTTCGTACAACATCAAAATCTTCATCACGCAATAACTCTATTCAGAGTGACGAATATAATGGAAGTTCATTCACCATGAATAGAGAGTCAAAAAATTGACTTGGTCATAATCCTAAAGATGATGAGAACAAAATTGATGAGGCGCAGCAAAATGAAATTTCTGTAAATCGAGCGCCAGTTATACCACTTACTCTTAATCCTAAGGATTATGAAAGCAACAGTGATGAAGGGCATGATGAAGAATTTCTAGAGTCAAAAGTTTCACTTCGTCCTAATCCCAAGGATTATGAGGACACCATTGATGAAGAGGGAGATGAAGAATATCCACTTCAACTTAATCCTAAGGATTATGCGAGAACAACAAATGAAGAGGGGAATGAAGAATCTGTAGAGTCAAAATATCCACTCTGTCCTAATCCTGAGGAGTATGCCAGCACCACTGATGAAAAAGGGGATGTAAAATTTCCAGAGTCAAAATATCAAATTCGTCCTAATCGTAAGGATTATGTGAGCACCACTGATGAAGAGGGGAATGATAATGTTTCAGAGTCAAAACATCCACTTCGTCCCAATCCTAAGGATTATGCCAGCACCACTGATGAACAGGGAAATGAAAAATTTACAACGTCAAAATATCCACTCCGTCCTAATCCTAAGGATTATGCAAGCACCACTGATGAAGAGGGGGACGAAAAAATTCCAGAGTCAAAATTTCCACTTCGTCTTAATCCTAAGGATTATGTTAGCACCACATATGAAGAGGGGAATGAAGAATTTGCAGAGTCAAAATATGCACTTCGTCCTAATCCTAAGGATTATGTCAGCACCATTGAGGAAGAGGGGAATGAAGAATTTGCAGTGTCAAAATATCCACTTCGTCCTAATCCTAAGGATTATGCCAGCACCACTGATGAAGACGGGGATGAATTTCCAAAGCTAAAATTTTCACTTCATCCTAATCATAACGATTATAATTTAACCAATGATGAAGGGGGGGATGAAGAATTTCCAATAAATATAGATTCAAGGCATTCACTTATTCCTAATCCTAAGGATTATGAGAGCTTCAGTGAGGAAGGGGAGGGGCAGGATGAAAAAATTCTAGTGAATACAAATTCAAAGCTTCCACTTATGCCTAATCCCAAGGATTATGAGAGCACCACTGAGGAAGGGGAGGATGAAGATTTTCTTGCAAATGATAATTTTAGAGTCACAGATCTGAATATTGCATTTTCTCCAAGTGACCATTTCGAAGACACTCATGGTGATGAAGAATTGAATCCTCCCAGGGAAGAATTTGAAAGCATGGGTCAAGATGGTGAAGAATTTCTTTTGAGTCAGGGTTACAAAAGTGCCGATGATTCTTGTGAAATGTTTTCTTCAACTGATGATGGTAAAGAAAATTTTCCAGGCAATGATGTTGATGAATTTCTTAACTATGTTGAGGATGATGATAGTGGGCATAATATTCCTCCTAATGGTGATGAAACATCTTTTACAAATGATGATGGAATGATGAAGCCGTTGCAAGCAAATATTGCAACTAGGAGTAGGAGTAGACCTTTTCATATCAATCCAAAGCATTCCAGTTATACAAGGGCGAGGACAAAATATCTCACGACAAGAAGTTCTATTGTTCATTTGATTTCAAGTGAATGTTGTCGAAGGGATTGCTTGAAAAATATGGATTTCAACTTTGTTTTGGAGAAAAGGAAAACATATATGTTAATGAATAAAAGCATGCAAAATTCATATTTAGTGGGTTGCATGCAATCTACACTAGCAGGTTATGATTATCATATTGGGAATGTATTGCTTTGCAGAAAAGCGTTCAAAATGTTGTATTCAATTGGTAATTGTCGTTTGTCAAGAATCCAGGATAGATTGGAAAGGGATCCCACATATTATTCAGAAGCACGTTATAAATGGGAGGTGGAGCCGTTTGCAAATACTGCTAAGACATGGATGAAAGACTTCTTTTCAAATCATGGAGAGTGTATGCCAAATAAAGACACAATACATATTCCAGATAATTTCTCGAGACGAGAACTATTCATGTTATACAAATATTATGCAGAAGTTGTTGAAGGAATTGGTAATTTTATTACATATTCTTATTTTACAAGGATATGGAAAACTGAATTCAACAATTTTTGTATTCCTAAGAAGACAAGGATGGGGATTTGCAGCACATGTGCTTCTCTTAAAGAAAAAAGAGATAAATGTCAAGGGGCGGAAAGAGGTATGTGTTCAAAACATTGTTTTTTAAAATTTGATACTTATCAACTATGAAAATATATTTATTCATATGTTTCTTTTATTTTATGTACAGATTCCATTGTCAAAGAACTTCAAGACCATCACAATCAGCAAACAAGTGAAAGGGAAAAGTTGTATAAACATCGAAAGAAGTGTTATGATCATCCAAATAAATATTTGGGATTGATAATTGATGGTATGGACCAAAAGAAAACACTTCTTCCACATTTTTTCCGTACGCCAAAAAAATTACAGGAGGAAAATTTCATTTAGTTTCACTTGGTTGGTTGTATGGTATTTAATGAGAAGATGTTTCCAAGAGTTTTCTTCACAACTCCAAATATTCACATTGATGCAAATCTGAACATAACTATAATCCATTATGTGGTTACTCATTGGTCTGGGATTCTTCCTGAAGTTTTGTATTTACAGTTAGACAACACAAGTTGTGAGAACAAAAATCAAGTTCTTTTTGGGTATCTAAACATGCTCGTTGAATTGGGGATTTTTAAAAAGATAAAGGTTGGTTTCCTTCTTGTTGGGCATACTCATGATCATATTGATCAAATGTTCGGTCGTTTTTCAGTAACATTGAGGAGGAAAGGTGTTGGGAGCCTGCCATCATTAATTGAATGTATTAAGAAATCGTACATTCCAGAGCCTGTTTTTCATGTGTTGGAAGAAACTATTGACATGCAAAGGTTTATTTTTGGATCGCATGGTGAGGAGAAATGCATTGAACAACTTAACGACATTAGCTTCCAGCATCAATTTCGTATCAAAAAAATTGATGGGATAACACTTATATGGGGCAAGAAGTATTCAACTGTTGAAGAATGGGGGCCATCATCAGGTTTAGCATTTTTGAAGTTCATTCCAGAGCGTCCAATATTTTAATCAAAGATATTGTTATTATAGTCAGTTGCTGAACTCCATAATGCACGAAGGCAGAAGAGAGACATAAATTATTATGAATGTCTAGAGGAAATTAAAAGATGTAATAGAGATACATATGAGTACTTCGATGTTGCTGATTCAGTTTGGTGGGAGTATTTTTTCAGTAATCAAAGTGATATGATTTCAAGATCAATAAATGGGGATACGATTTTGAAGACTCCTTTTTTTTGCCACAAAATATGGCAAATGAACATGAACATCAGGAAACACACAATGTTGAACAAAAACAACCTCAAGCTATTATTAATTCCCCACAGGTAGAGGAAAGAGAAATCTATATTGGTTCTAGAAGATCACGTGCACAACGTGAAGCCATGGAAGACCTTTACAGGGGTTTTGTACAGGATCTTAAGGAGGGTTGCATGATAGCAGTGTTAGCAGATAAAGATCCACTTGGCTATCCATTCTGGATAGCCAAGGTTATAAAGGTCATTAATGAAAATGAAGAGATTACAACTGTTGATGTACATTGGTATGCCACAAGTACCCACCCTTTCGATGGTGTGTACAAGCTAGAGATGGTAGTGGAAAAAAGAATCGGCAGAAAGAGAAAAAGAAATGGCACAAATATAAATCGTCGCCGCATAGATGTCTTAAAATTGGAGGATGTTGACATACTTGTGTATGACTTCAATTTGACAAAGAGAGGAACTCTTCAGTTGCAAACCATAAATATTTTGAAGAAATTGCTACCAGAACAATTACTGTTGAGATGGGACTCTGTAGAATGTAGACGTAGATCTACAAGACTTTTGAACTTTGAAATGGTGAGCATGCATGTTGACTCAGATGGAGCACTAGTTGATGAAAGAGAAGAATATGGATCATCTTCATCTGCATCGAGCCATTCATCTGAAGATGTAGATTATGATGGTGTGCCAGAACCTATGGTTGATTTTGAATAACTATCTAAGACACTTTTGTGTAATTGATGTTTGCATGGTAACTTGAAATAAAAATTTTGACTTCCATCTCATTTTTCATGAAGTTATGAGACATTTATATGTTTGTTGGATTATATGTTTTAATTATGAAGAATTCATCTCTTTAGAATATCGACAATGCAACAATGAATTACAAAAATAATTTATGTTGTATTCAATGTACCAATGTTGATATTTTAATTATAAGTAAAATAGAAAATAGAAACTAATGTTGAATTTTTAGATTATGTAGTGATATTACCATGATATTATGTGTTGTTACCATTTGGTATATGATACTTATAAAAATTTTAATAATTATATGCGTCATAAATAGAACACTTTGTTTTGATGCTTGATTTTTAGGTTTTGGTTGAAATTATATTTAAATTTGTCTTATGCTAAGATTTGAAAAAAGATAAGTTTTTTATCCTTTAAAATTAAAATTACTCTTACTTGTTTCTGTTCAATGATCAATTTTTCATTTACTTGTTCATTTTTTTAAATTGTTAAGTCTTATAATTTCTCCATAATTTCATTGTTCAAGTATGTTGAACACTTAAGATTGAAAAACTTTAGATTTACAACTTGTCATTAAGGTTTTTATGCGCTACCAAATTTTATCTTTAATGTTATGGTTGACAATAATTACAATTTTGGGGTTGTTTAGAGTCAAGATATTTTATGTTTAACAACATGGATGGAAATTGTTCGAAATGATAAGCCCTTTAGACATGTATTTGTTTATCTTTAAAATCATCTATCAAAAATGTTAGAAATTTACGATTTTAAAAAATGTCTTAATATGTTGTCTTTAATTCCATTGTTACAAGTGTCAAAATTATGGCACAATTTTTTTTTTGTTATTCCAGCATCAACTGGTTTTATTTTGAGGGTATTTTTTCAATCCTTTTTTCAACAAACAATTTTGTTTTTAGCATAATTTTATAAAATGTTGAAATTTGACCTTCAAAAAAAACCGTGTGTTCTGGAAGACACACTTTTTGTTTTTGGGGTGTTTTTTCATGTTTTTTGAGACTTTTTGGGCTAGAATTCCCGTTTTGAGGTCAGGTTACCTATTTCATCGATAACAGTGTTTGAGGCTCGAGGGCCTATTTATTGTTTAGAAATAATGTAAAATCCGAAACATCCAAAAACCTAACCCTAGGAGATGAAGCACCAAAACTGTGGGCCCCATTTGGGTAAATTGGTGTTTCAACTTCCCGGGGACGTAACTTCGGCATACGATCTCCAATTGATGCGTATGATAGATCGTTAGAAATATCTATCCTAGGACTAAACTGTTGCTAAGAATATCAATTCTAGAACAAAATCATATTCTTCGAACAAACTATGCCCAAAAAACGTCGTTTAGGGCCTCAAAACGACTACAGAAGTTCAGGACCCGAAAAACTGCTAAAAATAGTACGTTGTGCTGCAACTTGAAAATGGAAAGAACTGATGGTGGGGGTTCAAATGGAATAGGTGGGTGGCTACCAATATACACCTGGATCATTAAGGCGCCAAAACGGCTCCGGGAGTGGAGGACCTGAAAACCTGCTAAAAATAGTAAGCTGCTGGAAGTGAAAAGCTGCAAGAAATGATGTCGCGGGTCCAAATGGAATAGGTGGGCAGCCACCGATATCCCCCTGGATCAGTGTACCCGATCAAATCTTTATTTTCTATACTTGCATACATTATGCCACAATTTTTAATTCTTGTTATGTATCTCAAAATTATTTTTCCTTCTCTCCAATGTGTGTCTTTTGGAGTCTCCATAAATCTAGAAATCAAACTCACTCCTTGCATAATATCTAGCCTTGTAGCTGTGAGATACATGAGGGTTCCAATCAATATTTTGAATATATTTGGATTGACGTATGATCCTTCATCATCGTTGCTTAACTTTGTACCTATTGCAACTTGTGTAGGTATATTTTTGCAATTATCCATCCTAAATATTTCCAGCAAATCTCTAGCATATTTATTTTGGAAAATAAAAATTCATTTTTCAGATTGCTTAACTTCTATGCCAAGAAAATATTTCATGAGACCGAGATCTATCATCTCAAATTATTTTATCATGGCTGCTTTAAATTCATCTAACTCAAGATTACCTGTAAAATTCATGTCATCAACATACTAGCAAATAATCAATATTTGTCCATGATCATTTACCTTTGTGTATAAGGTAGACTCAATGTTTCTTATGCAAAATCCATTCTTGATCATGTAATTTTTAATTCTGATATATCGAGCTTTAGGTGCTTGCTTCAATCCATAGATCGCTTTCTTCAACCTATAAACTTTATTTTCTTTACCTTCAACTTCATAACCTAGAGGTTGTTGCACATAAATTTCTTCTTCTAGAATTCCATTCAAGAAAGTTGATTTCACATCTATCTGATATAATTTCCATTTTTTCTGAGCTGTTATGGCTAGAACTTCTGTTACAGTATCCAATCTAGCTACCAGAGAAAACGTTTCTCTAAAATCTATTCTCAGTTGCTGTGAAAATCCTTTTGCTACAACTCTTGCTTTAAATCTGTCAATTTCACTTTTCTCATTCAACTTTATCTTGCACACCCACTTGACACCAATGAGGTTTTTATCCTTTGGAAAATTAACCAAATCTCATGTGTCATTCTTTTCAATAGCATCAATTTCTTCATCCATGGCTTGCACTCAATTTTCATCTCCGATTGCTTCTTCAAATGAAGAAGGTTGGAATGACAACAATGCAAAATTTGAAATAACATCCAAATTATCATAAATATATTTCAAAATTATCATCTTTCTCTTACCATTTCTTGATTCATCACCTAATTGGTTGCTAGGAGAATTTTGGTCTATTGCTCTACTTGAAGATCCATGCTACTCAGAAAATCTTGGAGTCCTTGCTGGTGTGACTTTTTTTGGTGTTTGTTCTTTTGATTCTTGCTTCTCCTTATCTTCTACATCATCCTCTTCCATCAATGGTGCTTTTGCATCAACTGTTTTGTCTATAGTCCCATTCCATGACTCTTGTGATTTGAACACAACATCTCTGCTAATTATGGTCTTCTTGGGGACAGGGTTATACAATTTGTAAGCTTTTGACTGCTCACTATAACCAGTAAATATGCATTTTTCATTTTTATCATCCAATTTTCCTCTTATATGCTTAGGAAAATATGCATAGGCTACACATCCAAAAAAATCTGAGATGAGATACGCTGCATGACATACCTGACCATGCTTCTTCTAGTACTATGTTCATCACACTCATTGTAGGTGATCTGTTTATCACATAAACAACACATGCAACTGCTTCTGCCCAATACTCATTAGACAAGTTTCTTCCTTTCAACATGCTCCTTTTCATGTTCATAATTGTTCTGTTATTTCTCTCTGCTACACCATTCTGTTGTGGTGTGTATATGGTTGTAAACTCTCTTCTCATTCCATATTGTTTGCAGTACTCATGGAATGCCTTCGAATCATATTATCCACCACAATCTGACCACAATACCTTGATATTTCGATCACTTTGGTTCTCTCTTAAGGCTTTGAATTCTTTGAAAATTGCAAAAGTTTCATAATTATGCTTCAAGAAGTAAACCGAGGTCTTTCTACTATAATCATCAATGGAAGTGAGGAAGTAACAACTTACATCAATCGATTGTATCCTCATAGGTCCACACAATTACGTATGTGTTGAGTCCCAAACTTGCATCTTTCCTATACACCTTTCTAGACTTTTTCCATTTACCTGGACCTCTTAAGTTATCAACATCATTGCATATTAATCATAAAAGAGCATTTAAAATGGTTTTTAACTATGTTTTGTGTCTGCTGTTTGAATCAGATTTTTGCTCATTGAGCTGCGGAATCTTGTCACTTTCCGCAGCTGCTGCAACTTTCCGCAGCCATTTTGTTAAAGTCTATATTACAGGTGTCTTCAGGCAAATCAGGCCACATGGGCAAGTTGGAAATGACATGGACATGGACCGAGTCCTATTGGCTCAGTCGAATTCATCAAAGAGGGCCGTGGTCAAAGATAGTCAAGCGGTGGTCAACCTAAGAGTCCTACGATGACAGAACTCTGTTTTTCACCACGTGAAGAATTGCGTGGCCGTTGCTAAATCTCACGGTACATATCAACATCTGTAAACGGCTCCATAAGCCGAATCCAACAGCCACCTTTCATAGATTTAATCTTCACGGCAGCCATAATGCTAGATTTCTGGACGTGGTTGTTTACGTGTCTTCTATCAGCGCAGAGTGTATGGAAGTAGTTATGTCATCCTCTCTTATAAATAATGCATTCTCATACACATAGTAGTTATCTTTGAGGATGACTTCTGTAATGTAATTTTCCCACTGTGCCGTGACATTATTTCCTTGTTATGACTGCATTTTGAATATATGAGAAGACTCTGTTCATAAGCATAATTCGAGGTTGATAGCTGTTGCCCGAGGTTTGTGCAGAGGGCCCCTGCACACGCTGAGGTTTTGTTTATTATTGTATATTTTCATGCTCTATTTCCTTACGTTTATGATTCCATATTTATTCACATGTACATATTACATTTCTTATGGTATTAACATTTCATTTCTGTCCATAATTTTCATGTTTTATACTGTTGTTAACTGATCAGTGTCTTTGTTCTAGATTACAATAGGCAGCCCGGGCATTTGCATATAATTTTACAGTGACTAATGACATGGAATCCATCTTGTCCTTCTGCTAACTTATTTTTCTTAGTTTTTTTAATTCCAGCACTGTTTTGTTTATTTCAGTCTTGCACATTTGCTTTATTAGTTAGATTAGATACTAAATTACTCGTCATTATCAGTTACCTCCAAAAGCCATAGCGAGACTAATGGTGATGGATTGAAGTATGAGTGTGTAGTTTGATATTAGTTTATTTTTCTGCAAGTTAGATATTAAATTACCCATGTCATTATTAGTTACCTCCAAAAGCCATAGCGAGACTAATGGTGAGGGATTGAAATATGAGTGTGTAGTTTTATATTAGTTTATTTTTATGCAAGTTAGATATTAGATTGCTCATGTCATTATCAATTACCTCCGAAAGCCATAGCGAGACTAATGGTGAGGGATTGAAGTATGAATGTGTAATTTGATATTAGTTTATTTTTCTGCAAATTAGATATCAAATTGCTCAAGTTGTTTATGATTACCTCCGAAAGCCATAGCGAGACGAATGGTGAGGGGTCAGAATATGAGTTGATGTAATTTGATTTTAGCTTTACTTTGCTTGCAATTCTTGATTTCTTTGAGCACAGTTTCTTTTGGTATTTAGACAGCAGCAAGGGTAATGGATTTCATGATCAATAGTTCACTGTTTATTTGACTAGTATAGTGGCACATTTTCATTTTCTTTTAGGAATTAATTTTGTCATTGCATGTTTTAAAATCCTTTTAAAGTTTGAAGTTTGGGAAATCATTATAAAGGACATCATTGCCTTGAACATTTATATCCATACTTGTCTTTTAAAATTTCCATCTCATATTAGGGAACCAACCAAGATAAAAAAAAAAACCAAAGACGACAAAAAGTAAGAAATAGGTTATCTTGGACATATAGTGCGCCACACTTCGTCAGCTTACGAATCCTGGATTGACAAATTAATGTAGCAATATAGGACACACTAAATTCGCCAAACATTTTGGTGCCATTTCCGAGGAAGTGTAACTAGGTAGCTAATTTCTTTAAAAAAAAAAACAATAAAAAGAAGGGAAAAATTGATAACTTCTTGAAGTATGCTCTCCTCTTGCACTTAGTGTGATCTGGAGGATCAGAAAAGAGAGTTATTGGTTCAATAATTTCTTAAGTATGCTCTCTTCTTGCACCTAGTGTGACCTGGAAGATTAGAAAGAGAATTATTAGCCCAACTTAAAAATAAAAAAAAATGACATGCATAGAGCAAGAGATTCTAGGGGAAGGTTTATAGCTAGAGCCAAGAGTTCGATTTTCACAACTGCATCTTCTTCAAAGCATAGACAAGATTCACCACCATCTACCCCTAGCCTTAAGATTCCTGGAATTCAAGGAGCAGCTGAATTAGAGGATTCTCCTACACCATCTACCAAATCTCATTTAGGAGAAGACCCTTTCTTTACTTCTACAGGAGAGCACATTGAAATTAAAGAAGTAGAATCACCTTAAGAAGAAAAGGAAGAAACTCCCTCTCATCCTCCCTTGATAGAAGAACCATAGGACTCTGAGGACTTTGAAGAAACTATCATGACAGATGAAGTAGTAGATGGATTCGGAGGTAGAGGTAGAGGTAGAGGAGGAGGAAACAATGGTGGAGGTGAAGGTAATAATGGAAGAAATAGGGAAGTAGACAACTCGTTTGGATTCCCTATAGTTGATAGGAAACTCATACAACAATGAAAAATATCTCACCATCTGTCCTTCCCAACTTTTATGGATTGCGAAGTGAGGATCCTGAAACATTTATGTTTGAGTTTGAAGTCGTGTGCCGAACCTATGACTATATGGATGACTCTCAAAAACTCAAACTGTTTCCTTCAACATTGAAGGGAGCCGCTTTGAAATGGTTCATGGGATTAGTCACCCAATCTATTAGGACATGGAATGATATGAAACAAACATTTTTGGATAGATACCTGGACTATTGTATGCCCACCAATCACAAGGATGAGGTATTCAAAATGGTGCAAAAAGAAGATGAAAATTTGGAGGATTTACTTGAAAGATTTCGATACAACTTAAAAAGAGCAAAGATGAACAACTTAGATTAGGAAACTTTGAAATCCCTTCTATTAAAAGCCATCAGAGATGAATGGATAGATATTTTAAACATGATGGGGAAAGGAGACATTTCTCAACTTCCACTTCGTGACATAACACAACTATGTGTCCAACTCTCAAGGGGAAAATCTAAAACGGGAAAAGGGCCTAGAGATCCTTCTCTTATCAGGGCAAAAAAATCTGCTACTGGATCAGTAAGTAGGGCAGAGATTGGCAATATGCTTGATGAATTCAAAACTGATATCTTAGGGAGCCTTAGTGAACAACTAGACACCCTTAAAATTCAAAACAAGAAGAAAGCAAAAATTGATGCTCTAGCCATCTTTTGTCCGAAATGTAGGAAGAAACATTCTTTAAGGGAATGTCCCTTGGATGAAAAATTTGTAGAAACATGTATGATTTTCTCAGAGAATCATGAGACCAAGGATTGTCCTTCAATTCCTGGACTCAAAGTTGTCTTTCAAGAAGATCCAAATTCAGTAGAATCTCTCTGTTTTGTTGCAAGAAGACCTTGGCAGGGGCAAAAAACTCAAGGGCTTGACAACCCTATGAAATTTCAACCCCCACCAAATTGGAATCCTTGGCAAAAACCTTGGCCCCAACCTCAAAATTCATATTAGTCATGGGCACAAGGTATGCAAAATCCTTATGGGATATTTGCTCAATTTTATCAATATCCTCCATCCTTTCAAAATCAACAAGCTCCACAACTTCCAAACCCAAATCCACAACTTTCATTGCCATTTTCACAACAAAAACCTTCTCAACAAAATCCAAATCCTCAACTCATGCTTCCATTCCAACAAAATACAAATCAACTTCCAGCTCAGCCATTGTTTCGGGAAATAGCTCCCTAGAGGTTTGTTGGGTTGAAACCTCCACATATCAGGGCATGCAATTCAAGAAGGACTCACACAACCATATCCATTCATGAAAAACTAGATAGAGTAGATCGAGGAACTTACCATAGGTCCTACGTTTGTAGTAGATCCCGCGGGGTCCAAACCCCCAGCAACTTTTCTTCCTCCTTAACCTGAAAACCAAGAAGCAACAAGCATGAAGAACTGGTTGTACAATATATATCTACCCTAAACGTTAGTGAAATCCATGTGAAACATTAAATAAACCATAATAAATGCTTAAATAATCAATGTTTTCACATATGCAAGCAGATTCCAATACGTGTATTTCAGGAACAAGATGGTTCTTCTGTATTATGAATAGCATGTACAGTAGTAAAAGGTGGAGATATCAATTGAATCCTCCCACGATCTTTGACGAGATCGTCGTCCGGATTCGTCCCGCCCTTGCCTCGCTAAGATTCCTTCAGAACTTGTGCACATGAGATGACATATAGAGGGATGAACATCTCCAGGAAACAAGGGTTTCCTATACTGAATTGGGAAAGTGCAGGAGGCACGGGAAATCAGACTTGGATTAGGGATTCCAACAGAGTATAATATCAATAAATTCTCTCTCCCTTAGGCCATACACATGAGGGCTTTTTATACATCCTCAAAGTAGTTTCAATCAGTTGGAAACAGTTGACCACATGCTAGGGTGGTTGAACTACTGGAGTAACCATCAACCCAGCCCGAAAATAGGGAATTTTTATATATTTTTTAATAATTTTAATGGCATACACGGAAAAGTCTGTATGGACTCGCGTATACACGCGGAAAAACCTGGGCATAACCGCGTATGGGATTTTTAACACTGTTTTTTAGTGAATTTTGTCCAAGTCTATGGGAATGGGTGCCCAAGGCCATAAAAACAATCATGAATCACATGAGGGTGAAAAATGATGCTATAACAGATGCCCCCTAATATATGAGGTCAGAAGGGGTACATGATGGCCGAAATGTATTATGCACATCGAAGGAACTTCGCAAGGACAAGAGAGGACTTCACCAGATTTCAGCCTGCCAAAAACCAATGAAAGAAAACAGAGAGTCAACTCATGCTGAGGCGGGCATACCCATGCTTAGTCAAAAATACATCATATAGAAAGTAGTGAATAGATCCAACATGTATACAAGTATAGCTGAACTGAAAGTACACAATGAATCATCTGAGCATGGCCCGGAAGTGTAAGTCTGAATCAATGTCCAAGTATCACATATAGAAAGCTGATCAAAGATGGTGCAACTGGATGTCTGATCAAATAAGTAACTAAATCTCCAAGTACCGGATCATAAGAGGTGGATCAAACGGTACAATCACGCAACTCGGGGACCAACATATAAGATGCTGCTGTGCTGAACTGCAACATATAAGGGTGGACGGCATCACTGGCAGATACTGAAAGGACTGTCAAAAGTGAACCGAAACATGCTGATGCAACCCGAGGTCTTCACCGATCACTATGGCACAATTATACACAATGGGAATAAATGAGCTGAAGTCGACCATGTGAGAAATCGTTGGATTACCGGTCAATAATGTATACCGTTAACCAACGCGAGACAACCCACCAATAATGAAAATGAGTGTCAAGGTGCCCCAGTACAATCTAACAAGTGCGAATAAATGAGTTGAAGTCGAACACTT
Organism: Pinus albicaulis; assembly: GCA_034641835.2. Classification (NCBI taxonomy): domain Eukaryota; kingdom Viridiplantae; phylum Streptophyta; class Pinopsida; order Pinales; family Pinaceae; genus Pinus; species Pinus albicaulis. The sequence goes on along the minus strand of JAXQQM020073540.1, from coordinate 43,158 downwards.
GGAAGAATCTACCAATCAGGAGGCAATGATGATTCCCCACTGTCGATAGCGAAGATTCTGCCACTGATGAATGAAAACCCTAAGGTACTGACAAAAGATTCTATACCTTATTCCCAGAGCAATGAGTCGGAGTCGATGGGAAAAGATCTGCTGGAAGGAAGGCATTAAGGCATCCCACATCAATCCAGTGCGAGTGTAACCCACAGGCCAAGATTTGGAAGGAATCGGACAAAGCAAAGTGACGGAACCAAACCGAAGTATGTTTCTGACATGCACAAGATGAAGCTAGCGCATGGAAGAAACCCTCTAAACCAACCAATAATGAAAGCTAACACAGAGGCGAGATATCCACCGATAGGGTCAAATGGAAATCAAGGTACTGCACGAATCCCAAGTGTGATAATGTATGCTGACGTCGAACACAAGGAAAACCACTCAGTCAAAGACCCATAATGATGATCAAATGCTGAGCACAAGGTCACCTATCAATGATGGAAATAGGGCTAGGGTGCGGCTCTAGGTTTGCTCTCAGAGAAATGTGTCGTAGTCGATAAGAGACAAACCCGCCGGCAAGAAGTCAATGGGGACCTTCTCAAACCAGCACGAGCAGAAGATCAAAACATCTGATGTGATAGAACATGATACTGACAAGACCGGGAAGGCCGACTGAATAATGAGTCAAGAAACACCGCAGAATGGCCGACTCAGGCTAGACTTCCCTTGAACAAAAGCACGACTCTGTGATGACCATGGCAGTAAAAAGTGACACTGTATAAGTCTGTCTTGCGGGAGGCAAAACAAACTCTCCATATGATTGGAAGAGATAACCAACCGGGGGAGAACTGACAAGTGAAACATGGTAAAGGCTGAACCTAGGTCAAACTAGAACCATCCCAAATGAAGGAAATATGTATAAGTATATGTGCTTTGTTCAAGGGCGACAAACTGACTCTGTACTGCCATCAAAATAACGAAGATACATCCCGTTCCCGCTCTTTTTGTTATATTTTATTTTTTTGTCTTTTTCATATAATAAGCCTGAAAAGGAATAAAAGAATGCTATAGTACAATGGATAGAACGAGTATCAAGAAAGCAGATGCACTAGTTCCTGGGATTGGAACAATCCTATGCTCAATGCAAGGTGGCGAAAACTGGTCAGTGATACTCAGAGGAACGTTCCATCCATGGGTAAAAAAGGTGTCAAGTCGTGATAGCTAAGTGCATGCAATGGTTAACTTGTACAGAAAGTCAAGGTCAAAAGTTGGCTTAAACATCGAGTCCAAATGAAGCCGGCTAAAGGCCAGGATAAACAAGTAGCCAATATGCAATGCAGTAATACAACTCAACAACACCAGGGAGCCTCTAGGGTAATAGCCAGAAAAATGATAGTGAAGAAGAAGAAGAATGAAGCTTCAACACATAAGTCATGGCGGGACTAAAGAGGACTCCTGAGCCTACATAAAACGCAGCATGGGCAACAAGTGCTAGCGAGGAACTAACTAGGAAGCCCATGTAAAGGAAGGCTCTACCACCAAGTCATGATTAAAAAATCGGCGAGTGAAATGGGTTAAGTACTCATGACCTGATCGGATCGACCCTAAGGCAAGTGATCAGAATGGAGGCTAGCATGCAAAATGAAACGGAAAAGTAGATTCCCTAACCTATATGCCAGTGAAGATCATATACCTGCCATGACAGGTCAGCAGTCATGGATCAAAATCCGGAAAAATTCTCGATTTCGTAAAAAATGTACCTGAAAAAATACCAATCTGGGCACTTCCAAGCATCCGGGTTATGCAGCTTAAGATAGATTGAAAAAGTAAGCATAACAAAATTTTGCGAAAAATTTTCAATTTTGGGCATAAATAGACAAGTTACCTCACATTTGGTTCATTGTGACTTGCTGAATTGGGAAAAAGAGCTCTGGAGCAAAAATCCTCTTTCGCCAAAACCGGAGTAATCGACCGTCAAACTTCCCCGAATTTGTCAGGTAAGGTCCTAATTCATCCTTGTTATCAATTTTGTCCATTTAGAAATTTAAAATTAAGGATTTTCACCATAGAAATGATTATTAAAAACCACGGGTTTGCGCATACGCGGGTTGATAAAGACCAAGTCGCGTATATACGCGACTGTGCACAAAGAAAGTTGCGTATGCGCAACCCAATATGAAAAACGCGTATCTAATGAACAAATTGTTGATTTTTTGCAAGATGACTATATCATGGAGGGAACGTGAGCACAGTGCTATAGACAATGAAGTGATGCAGGATCGAGCATCGCTTAATATCCTCCGGAATTGCGGATTACTCAAATTTTTCAAAATGCCAAATATGAAGAGTAATGTCCGGTTACTAGAAATGCTTGTTAATTATTGGGAACCGGAAGAAGATTGTTTCATGATCGATCAAATGCCAATATGCATAGAAGTAGAAGATATTTACTTCATTACAGGACTCTCCTGGAGGGGAGATGTAGTGGATTTACACGGCAAGCCTTTGGGGGGGCTTACCGTGGAAGATTACGTCCACGTCTACTGCGTAAAGGGAGCACAGAAATTTGGAACCCAAATTGTGATAAGAGATATAAGAGACTTGCACATGAAGGTCCTCCTTTTTACCATTGGCAGGGTAGCAAGATCTGCTTCCTTGCACCAGGCTTCCAGGACTCACATGAGTATAGCAGTAGAATGCTTAACTCATGTATATGATTGGTGCACGGCTCTTCTCATGAACATGAAACAACAATTGACTTCCATCCGCAAGACAAAGACAAAACATTTTGGATAAGATACAATTCTGATGACATTCTTCTTCGAGAAGCTTCCTGGGTTGAGACCCAAAGTGATCTCGTCCATCAGTAGTCCAAGGGACCCAAGAATTGCCCGTTGGGCAGACCTGATGAAGAGACTGGGGGGAAGTGAAGTTCCCCGGACCACCTGGGATGATGATTTCTTCCTATGGTGGGGAGAACAGATCATCACTGTGGACGACTATCCCTATGCCGGGATGGATTTCAGAGGCGATCCAGACCTCGTTCTTCCAGCTGGCGCGGCATGGGGCACAGTCGGTAAGTTTATGATTTATGATTATGTAATTTTTTAGATTTTTTCAATATGTATGAAAAAATGAAACATGTTTTTGATTGGATTCCAAAGACTTACAATATTACAATGATCATGATGCAGATATTGGACCAGTCAGACCTGAGGGATACCCGCGACATAAGCGTCGCAGAGGCGAGGCGAATACAGTAGACTCAGAGAGAACTCTCCATGCAGTACAGAGGAACTTGGAGGGATTAACCCGCAAAGTGCCTATGGCGGCAGTGGAAGATCTACCCGAGGTCGTCCAGAGACGAGTGGTAGGAGTACCTCGTGATTGGGTACGGTTATTCTGCCGAGTCGCGACTGCGATCATGTTCTATAGGAACACAGCTTCTGGGCAGGGACCTCAGGAGTAGCTAGATATGATTTATCGGATGACTGTATATTTTTTGATACTGAACATGATCAGGCATGAGCCCAAATTTTGTATGACTTATGGATCCAAATTTTGTATAGTTTTTTGAAACACTCTGATGATATATACAACGATTTTTGATATGATGTGACAAATGTATGACGAAATGTATGATGTTTTTTATGATTAAATTTTATTGTATTGAATGATTAATATGCCAATCAAGTGCTTGATTAGCTAATGAGTCTTCCATCCAATTGTCAGCTCGAGGAATATGAATGAAAGTTAAAATTTGAAATGATCTTTCTAACAAACGTACCCTAAAAAACAACCAGAGTAAAAATGGATCTCGAACCCGATAAGTATTGTTCAAATGCGACACCACCAGCTGGGAGTCCAAGAAAACTACTAACGAATCAACACCCAAGGATATTGCCTCCGAAAGTAGATGAATAACTGCAGTGTATTCTGCTATATTATTGGAAGCAGGACCAATGCAGACTCCTCTTGATACTAACAGCTGACCGGATGGATGATGAAGCACCCAAGCCACGGAATCCAAGTTCCGGGTGTGTCTACTAGCACCATCGGCGAAACCGTAATGACTCATCACTCGACACAACCTGCCAAAGCAGATCAAAAACATCACCATCACACCAAAAACCTAAACCAGATATGTACAAAGCAAAAAACTATATACAAAAGCAATATGCCAGGCCGAAGCCTAGGCATAGTACTTTTTCAAATAAAGCCCATTTCTGGGCTCCGACAACTCGTTTCCTTCGAAATCAACCAAGGTGTAAGCTCCTTTCTTAAGGAACTTTTCAACGATAAAGGGGCCATACCACATAGACTTAAATTTCCCTGCCCCCAGGGCATCCTTGTCTTGGGCATAAACCAAAACAAGGTCACCTTCTAAGAAAGCCCTAGGTTTGACCGCCTTATCGTACTGAACTTTAACTCGGTTTTTATGCGCCTAATTCATCGTGGTGGCATCCCGACGCTGCTCATCAAGATGTTCCAGACGAAGGAGACGTTCTACCAGACTAGAAGTGTCAGGAAGAAGCTCAACAACTAACTTAAGTGAAGGAATCTCGCATTCAATAGGAAATACGGATTCCAGCCCATAAACTAACTGAAATGGATTAAAGCCAGTTGCAGTTTTCACTGACGTCCTGTATGCCCAAAGTGCAGGATATAGCATGATATGCCAGTTGAACCGAGCTTTATCAATCGTCCTTTGAAGAATGGTCTTCAAGGATTTATTCACGGCTTCCACTTGCCCATTGGCCTAAGGATAATATGGAGATGAATGCTCCTACTGGAAACCTAATTTCGAAGCCAACTCAGCCATCATGCTGTTCTGAAAATGACTGTCATGGTCAGTGACAATATCTTTAGGAATACCAAAACGAGCAATAACTTGGTTGAATAGGAAAAGAGTTTTGGTCTCACCATCGTTCCCAAAATTAGGCATAGCTTCGACCCACTTGGTGAAGTAGTCTACTACTACAATAATGTACTTGTGACCTTGAGCCGAAGGCGGGTTATAAGTAGTAAAATCAACACCCCACTTTGTAAAGGGACCGACAGTAATGACTGGAAAAAGCGGACCTGGATGAGCGCGCATTTTTCGAGTATAAACTTGACACGGATGACACTTTTTGACCGACTCGACACAATATTTAAAAATCGAAGGCCAAAAGTACCTAGCACGCAAGATTTTTTGGGCTGTAGCAAGCCCAGATAAATGACCACCACAAGCTCCACTGTGGCAATCATTCAGCACAGCCTCAGCTTCTTCGAGAGTCAAGAAACGTCTCAGGATTGAATCAACCCCTCGACGGTATAAAGCATCACCAATAATCACATAACTTTTAGCCAAGTGACGCAACTTACGACGCTCATATTTCGAAAAAGTAGAGGGAAACTTCGCAGTATGAAGATACACAATGATATCTCCATACCAAGGATCCTGTGTAGAGATAAGAAATAAATGTTCATCCGGAAAGGACTCATCATAGACTATCTCTTCACCACAGGGAAACTCGGAGATCAATTCTGCGAAAACCAATGATTTCTTGGACTTGGTAGACATAAACTCAAGATCAAATTCCTGCAAAATCACAATCCATCTATTGCATTTGCCCCCAATCACTCGCCTACTGAGGACAAACTGAAATGGATTGGCTGCTGCCAAAACATAGGTTTTCCGTAGAAGAATGTAATGCCAGAGTCGCTGCACATCGTGGACAGCTGCTAAAGCTAGCTTTTCTATCGGAGGATACCGGAGTTCAGGACCTACCAAGCCTCGGCTAAGATAGTATATAACATGCTCTGCAAGAGCATCATCCTCCTGAATCAGAACCACACCAATGGTAGATTTTGCTGCTGCCAGATACAAAAGGAAATCCCTGCTATAATCAGGTGGACTCAATAAAGGAGCAGAGGTCAATGCTTTTTTCAAAGCATCGAATGAGCGCTGAGCGAAGTCATCCCAAAAGAATGGAACTCCCTTCTTCAACAATCTCATAAATCCCTTTGTAACTTCAGCATAATTTACGATAAATATTCAAAGAAAATTAACCTTTCCTTGTAGACTTTGAAGTTGACGAATAGAGGACGGGGGAGGCAACTGAAGTATTGCCTCAACTTTGAAGGGATCTACCCTTATCCGTTCCCTAGACACAATAAATCCCAATAACCGACCGGATGTGACGGCGAAAACACACTTGTTCAGATTCAATCTAATCTTATAGAAACGACACCGTTAAAATACTCGAAAGAGGTGAATGGGATGATCCATTCTCATTCGAGAATGAGCAGCTAAATCATCCAAGTACGCCTCGATGATATGTTTGATGTCGTGGAAGGCATATGACATGGCCCGCTGAAAGGTAGCCCCAACATTTTTAAGACCAAAAGGCATCTTCTTGTAAGCAAACGTACCCCAGGGACAAATAAAGGCAGTCTTATGCTGATCTTCAGGACGGATAGTAATCTGATTATATCCAGAAAAACCGTCCATGAAGGAGAAAATATCATTACCGGCACACTCATCGATAATCTGATCAATAAATGGTGTGGGGTAATTATCTTTAGGACATGCTTTATTAAGGTCCCTAAAATCAATGCATACTCGAATGGTTCCTTGCTTTTTATCTACAGGAACAGGGTTTGAAACCCATTCAGTCAAAGGAATCGGGTAAATGAACCCTGCCTTGAGCAGCTTCTCCACCTCAGCTTTGATAGCTGTTGCCTTCCTAGGATTGACCGGATGAAGCTTCTGCCTTACAGGCTTAGTGTTTTTGTAAGTCTTGATCTCATGCTGGACAATAGATGGATCTATACCAGGCATTTCTTCATAAGACCAAGCGAACACATCCCTAAACTCTTTGAAGAGATCGGTGTAAATATAAATCTCTTCAGAGGAACATTCAGCTCCAATGAAGACATTCTCGATAATATTTGGATCCCTAGAAATGTTCACCGGGATAGTTGGAGAAATCACAGCCATGTTCCCTTCAGCATATACCTGTGTTGGTGCTAAAGGGTTCAGGACTGGGTGAACAGGACCAGGAGACATAGGACTTGGAAAACTTGACTCAACTTCGCTTAACTTAGGTAAGAAGTAAGACCGATGATGCAAATCATCCCACGGTCTCTCTACACCAGTCATTGCTTCCAGGATGGCCTCTTCAGATGGAAGAGTGGTATCAAGGCAATCCTGGGCAGATTAAGAATTAAGAGTCCAAGCTGGAGCCACATCGCCATCGAACTCCTCCAGAGAAAGAGAAGATGGAATGGAGTCTGCAGAGTCAACAATAGACTGATAAGAAATCTCAGCTGCAGACATAGGAAATGCCATTCCACCCACTTGACCTTCTGCTAATGTGGCAGTAGGGGAAGGTAAGGTCCAAGGGTCTGAAAAATAATGAGTTCTGAAGAACTCTCTTCGAATAGGAGCCTTGGAGGATGAAATCGCATTTATATGCACAGTAGGAGGTGGGATATCGAAAGTACCCATCAAAGAAGAATACATCCCAACCCCTAAATTCTCAACAGGCGCCTTGGTATTATCCAATTTAGGGACAGTTGAGTCAGTAGATGCATTCGGGTCTACAGGAGGACAGTCTAGTTGGTCCACTGTAACAATCCTCCCTTCGTGAGGGAAACAAATAATTCGAAATAATGAGGATGCAACAACATCCATCTCGTAAATCCAGTTTCTCCCCAACAGAAGGTTGTAGTCCAAGCTTGCATCCACTACCTCGACTTCTATATTAATAGTTTTTCTCCCAACACAGATGGGCAAAGCTGGGACAATACCATGGGGTCTGTGAGAATGACCATCAAACGCAGTCAAAAGAGTGGTAGATGGGATAGCTGCGGGAGATCCAATTGTCTTCCAACAGGTGAGAGACATCACACACGTGGAAGCACCCTCATCAACGACTGTCCGAAAAATATTGCATTTCCGGTACGACGATTTAATATGAAAGGCCATATGATGGGGTAATCTCTTCTTAATATTCGACATATCAAATGTGATCATAAGAGAGTTCTTTGGATCAACAGCTCCAATAGCAGCGAGCAAAGCACTGCGCTGAGTCGGACAAGACTGGAGCACCTCGAGAGCAGACATAGCACAAGGACTCTGCGCTAGATCTTCTACAATAGAGTAGTTCTGGGCAGCCCTAGCGTTTGGATTAATCGTCGCCCGGTTAGCAGATGCTTTTGGCATCCGAGGTATAGGCTCAACAGTAGGCTTCGGAATATGAAGCGACTCAATAGCATCGGGAGCACCCTTGGCTTTCAAAGCCTCAACTTCGCCATAATCACGGGATCTCGTGGCGATATCCGCGTGAGCACTCATCATGAAAATGTTTGATGGAATTTCCCCTTCCTGGGTGCCCCCAGAGGAAGCCCCGGGATTTTGATTCGCGCCAACAACAAGTTGTTGCCCTTGGGGAAAAGGGTTAGTCAGCACAGCCTGTGAACTAGAAGAACACTGTTGAGCTAACAAGCGCTGAGCATCCTGAATCTTGGGGCAAAGGTGAGTAAGATGGTCTCCATTACATAACTTGCATGGAAACTTCACTTTATTCTTATCCTTTGGCCCCTCACCACCCTGCTTGTTAGACTTTGCATTACCCTTCCCATTCTTGCCCTTTTTCTTATTACGTCCCTTCTTCTTCCCTTTGGATTGTTGATTTCCTTTGGGGTTAGAAGACTGAACGACATTCACCGACAAAGACTGAGAAGGCGATGACTCAATAGGCACAGCCTGACCAGAAGAAGCAGATTGTATAGACAACTGCTGCAATTGACTAAGCAGGTTAGCTGCACCACTATTGATCGATCCAACAAGTTCATCACCATGAGGACCGGGCTTAGGCTTAGACAAGTCTAACTTGGAGCGCGGAGCATTAGGCAAATATTTTTGAAGGACCCCAGACTGAGAATATATCAATTCAAGCTGCTAGGCCCTAAAAATGGCCTGCTCCTCAGAAAATACCCCAGACAGGGATACATCCTTAGAAATGTCTGACTACAATGATTTCAAGAACCATTCCAAGAGGAATTCACCAGGAATATGAGCTTTAATAAGCCTCTTCCTTCTCCGCCATTCCTGAATATGATCATAAATGTGGGTTGCATCGTCCTGCTTGAAATTAGCCAAGAGTTCAGTCACGGCGTCATAACGGACATGCAACTGGAATTGGTTGAGAAATGTAGTAGCCAGATCTCCAAATGTAGCAAAGCTGCCCCCAACCAACTCAATGTACCACTTGGCAGCGTTTCCCATCAAGGTGCGCTGAAACAATCTCAACCTAATTGAATCGTCAAATAGGGAGTTAGATGAGCACCAAAGATGGAAAGTGGTGATATGGTCAGCCGGGTCCTCTCCATTCTTGCCTTCAAACTTTGGAATGTCTGAAGGAAGTTTGGTAGGAACCGAAGGCCACCCCGGACTATATCGGATCGGATCGTTAGTCAATTTCGACAAATCTGGCAAGTTTAACGTTGCCAGAAAGGGTAAACGAGGAGTAGCTTGAGGATTCAATCCTTGGTGGGATGGATTCCCAACATTTTGAAAATAATAGCCTAGATTTGATGAGGCACCAGGTTGCCAGAAAGGACTCATAGAAAAAGGAGAAGACCCCCCTCCCAACGAAGAGTTACCAAAGACCTGACCAGTTCCCCCTCCCAAAGTATTAAATGAAGAGGAAAGCCCCTAATAAGGGTTCCATGCATTAGACAGAGGAGAAAAATCCTGATAGGCACTTGACGAAGGGAAAGAAGTATTCCCTTGATGACCAGCGTAAAACTGATTCCCAACCCCCGCTGACGTAAAGATAGGATTCCAACCAGTGAAGGTTGTCGAACTCTGACCTCCTGACCAAGGGTTAAAACTCTGGGTCTGGGAGGTAAAAGGAAAAGAACCTAAGGAAGGATTCAGATTAGGAATATGTCCACTCCCAAAGGGGAATCCTTGAAAAGAAGCTGATCCACTCGCCATGGAAGACATGGGCGTAGATGCAGCTGAAACGACAGAGAAGGAAAACGAAGGAATCCCACTAGTGGGCATTCCGAAACAAAAGGGACCAGAATGAGAAGCTTGTGCTTGGGTGTGACCAGAGCCAAACACAGCAGTACTATATGCAATTGTAGATATAGCAATAGTGCCCCCTCCTCCTACTGAAGCAGGGGTCTGAATGCCTGCAGTACTCACAGCCGAAGCTGCGTTCCTAGTCGTGGCCATCGAAAGATATGAATAGTATGGAGGATCTTTTGGTCTTGCAAACTCAGGTCCGATGTACTCCACAACAAACGAATAATCAGGAGAAAGAGGAGATGGAAGTGACTCAGAAGATTGAGATACTTCCTCTACTTCTACTTCTTCTCCTACTTCTCGCGGAAACGAGACTCTAGAGGTGAGCGGAACGCTCCTCTCAAAATCGACACCAGAACCAAAAACAAGACCTTCAAACCCTTGTGGAGGATCTCTCTCCACTGCGTCAGATACCAAAGGGTGGTATTCACCTGCTAAATTACTCCTACGCCTTCTCGGAGAAGGCTCTGCACTCTCGGGAGATAACCCCCGGATTCTCCTCGAACGACGAGGTGCTTGATCAGCCACTTTAATAGATTAATTAGACTCAAAAAAATATCAAGCTAGGAAAGCTAAGGAGCAAAGAGCACTCACTAAAAATATCCCTGAGATACAACCAAACAAGCAGCCTTCAGGTATTTCTGCTCTGGGTGATTAGGACCAGACACCAAAATACAAGAAAGCGAAATATAGGACCTCCCGAAAGTAGTCTGGGATAATTACGGCCCAGGCCTACTAGCGAAGGTATCAGAAACAGTTACGCCGACCTCCAAACAACAGCCTTTGCCGGCACAAGCACCCAAGCTTCGCAAGGGCACCCCCCAGAAGTATTGCTGAAGTGATACGACGTCTGCCTCAGGTACCACGGGTATTCCCCCCCGCAGTCACATGTGTGGAACCTAGGAATGGCAACTATGGGCGCCAATCCGTGTCAGAAGCCGGGCGGAATGGTCTTGAGGTTAGATCCAGCAAATCAGGGAGGGGGTATCTCTCTTCTCGGCCTTCACTTCCCCTCGCACTTTACTCTCTGGAGGAGAGATTTCCTGGTCCACCTAACGGAGTTGGATTTCGCTCAATTAATCAACTTCTATGTTTTCAGTTTGAGCGACCTTGGAGAGTTAACTCTCCACTCACCTAATCCAAGGCCCTACAACCTAGCTAGTTGGTGTATGACACTTAGTAAAAATATTTGCTAGTTGTTTTTAGATTATAGCGCTTATTTTAGTTGGCTTTTATTAAGTAAAGGGATATGGCAATGAAACTTGTGGTGTTTTGTGACGCAGAAAAGAAATTAATGAAAACAAAACTATATGCAGATGCAAAATTTGTCTTTCGATGAAGAGCAATTTCTACACGGGTTCTACAAGTTTATATATTTTTTATTTTCGAATAACAAGCTCACACTCACAAAATCTATGAAAAAGACTAAATGCTTAAGTGCACCAAATGCAAATCACTAAGATGATGTTTACTTCTAAGATGCAAAAATCTATCGAAACAAAGAGAAATTTCCCAAGAATCCTTTAGTTTTATCACTTTTCAGTTGTCCACCAAGCTAATTTCCAAATCAGAAAATCTCAGCAAAAGGACACAGAAATACACTTGAAATAAGAGAAAGAAACCAATGACAATTCCCTTCCCAAGTCAAGTCAAAAACCAAAAGCAAGAAATCTCACCAAAGTTCCAAAAGATGAAAGGAAACCAAAACAAAAACGCAAAACAAAAGCAAAGGAAAAACAAAAATGTTTTTGTGCTTTTTGAATTTTATAAAAGAAAGACTTCAACAAGACCAAGAAAGCTATCAAAATTCCAAGCCAAACCACTCTGAATTTCAAACAAAACTTCAACAAGAATGCTCCAAATATTATAGTGCTACTTGGTAGCAAGATTCATGCAAGCAAAAGGAAGACAAGAAACTCAAAAAGTCAGCTTAGAAGAATAGCACAACCTTGCAGCAAACAAAAACTTCAAAGAACCAAGAACAACTCTTCAAAAATTGCCACAAGACCTAGTCAAATGAAACCAAGAAAACTAACCAAAAGGAGGAAAAAACTAAAGTGAAAAGCAAGACATAAAGGTAGGAAAGAGTAAATGAGCAGAAGCTCTCTATTATGATTAAGCAGAACAGCCAAGAATCCCAAGAAAGAGATCTTGGTACTCAAACCAGAAATGCAGGCACCAGAAAAACAAGATTTTCCAAATGACTTAGTTTTCAATCAAAAAAGAGAGAAAAAGACTGATAATCACTTTCAACCCAATCCAGAGACCACAAAGATACTGCAGGAATAGATCTTCACAGGCAGACAAGACCAAAAAGCTCAGAAATTAAAAATTTCAAAACTTGCTCAGGCATACGCTACCTAACAGTTTTGCAACAAGCGTGCATACGCGTCTGTGTTAAGGGAAAACTGCGTATACGCAACTTCCTCTAACAAAAATCGTGTGTATACACTACTGTGTGCAAAGAAAACAGTGTATGAAAAAGAAAATAATGAAAAATATAAAAAATCAAGCCTGGATAAAGAACCAGGTCTTCAGTCTGACCAAGAAAAGCTTAATTGGACTGGAAAAGAAGATAAAAACTGTTGGAAACCGTGAAAACCACTGAAACCACCCAACAGGGGAATCACAAGAATATGATCCCCAGCGGAGTCGTCAGTTTTGTTTCGGGAAATAACTCCCTAGAGGTTTGTTGTGTTGAAACCTCCACAGATCAGGGCATGCAATTCAAGAAGGACTCACACAACCATATCCATTCATGAAAAACTAGATAGAGTAGATTGAGGAACTTACCGTAGGTCCTACGTTTGTAGTAGATCCCGCGGGGTCCAAACCCCCAGCAACCTTTCTTCCTCCTTAACCTGAAAACCAAGAAGCAACAAGCACGAAGAACTGGTTGTACAATATATATCTACCCTAAACGTTAGTGAAATCCATGTGAAACATTAAATAAACCATAATAAATGCTTAAATAATCAATGTTTTCACATATGCAAGCAGATTCCAATACGTGTATTTCAAGAACAAGATGGTTCTTTTGTATTATGAATAGCATGTATAGTAGTAAAAAGTGGAGAGATCACCTGAATCCTCCCACGATCTTTGACGAGACCGTCGTCTGGATTCGTCCTGCCCTTGCCTCGCTAAGATTCCTTCAGAACTTGTGCACATGAGATGACATATAGAGGGATGAACATCTCCAGGAAACAAGGGTTTCCTATACTGAACTGGGAAAGTGCAGGAGGCACGGGAAATCAGACTCGGATTAGGGATTCCAACAGAGTATAATATCAATAAATTCTCTCTCCCTTAGGCCATACACATGAGGGCTTTTTATACATCCTCAAAGTAGTTTCAATCAAGGAATCGGGTTGGAAGCTTGATGCTCACGTGCAAGGGTGGTTAAGACTCTTTGTTTGGGTAACCATCAATAAGCCGAAAATAGGGAATTTTTATACTATTTTTAATAATTTTAATAGCATACGCGGAAAAATCTGTGGACTCGCGTATACACAGGGGAAAAACCCCTAGAATACTTGAAACACGTATGGGATTTTTAACACTGTTTTTTAGTGAATTTTGTCCAAGTCTATGGGAATGGGTGCCCAAGGCCATAAAAACAATCATGAATCACATGAGGGTGAAAAATGATGCTATAACAGCCATTGCCAAATCCTAACAATAAAAATGCTCAGAATACTTACATGATATAAGGACAACAATTTCCTACCTATATGATTGTTCCTCTCAATGATGTACAACTCAGGTCTGGTAGAGTTTTAGAAAAACCTCCTATAGATGTCCAAGAGCAAGATACCTCTAAGGAGGAATCTCTTAAAGTCAATGAGGATTCTGAGGAAGCATCTCTTCAAAACTCAAAAATTCAAAAAGAGAAAGAAAATTCAACCCCCACAACTCCTACAGTTGAGCAACCTGCATCTTCATCCACACCTCCTTTCCCTGAAAGATTACAAATTGATAAAGGGGTGGAAAAACAAATCGTGTTGCCTAACTATGATTTTCTAGATGAATTAAAGAATGTTTGTATCAATATTCCCTTGCTACAAGCCATTAGAGAGATTCATATTCTAGCAAAAACAATAAAGGAGTTCAGTCTCAAAAGACCAGGAAGGAAACTAAGAGATACAAGAAGAATCCACCTGGTAGGAAAAATTGCAGATATCATGATGGGAAAAATTACCATGCAGAAGTATGTAGATCCAGGTAGTCCAATTGTCAAGACACATATAAATGGGATATAAATTCCAAACACATTGATTGACTTAGGGGCTGTTATCAACATTATGAGTAGACAGACTATGGACCAGCTAAAACTTCCTAACCTTCTTTTTACACCTACTTTACTGCAACTTGCAGATCGATCAATTATCAAACCAGATGGTGTATTAGAAGATATTTCAGTCTCCTTAGATTCTTGGGAATATCCAGTAGATTTTATGATCTTGACTCCCAAGAGTAATCTAGGAGGGCACCCACTTATCTTAGGAAGACCTTGGCTAGCCACAGCTGATGCTTTCATTAGTTGTAGATCTGGGGATATGTACATTTCTAATGGTAATTCGACAAAATAATTCAATTTGTATCCTCCAGCAAAAGCAATCACAGAAGTAGGAGACAATTAATGGGTCGATGATGAGGACACTATACAACCTGTCTTTACCATTTCTGAAATCAGTGAGGATAGTCAAATTCTGAACACATTAGAAAATTTTGAGACATCTTCAGAATATGACCCCACACAATTTTAGTTGGAATCTGACATTGAATATTTATCATCAAGACAAATGTCTCTTTACTCTATGGAAGAGTTCGGTAGTTCTACCATTGATATTTTTCCAGGAAAAACATTGAATATCAACAAAAATTTGGAAAAGTCACAACAGGAAGAACTAACCAAAATCTTGCAAAAACATTCTACTTCATTTGCATGGGAGTATACTGATATGAAAGGTATTGATCCTAAGACTTGCATCCATCATATCTATATTGAGGAAAACAGTAGACCAATCAGACAACCTCAAAGAAGGATGAATCCAAATCTTAGGAGATAGTGAAAGAAGAGCTCCAAAAACTACTCAATGTAAACTTCATTTATCCAATTTCAGATAGCCGATGGGTTTCTCCTTTGGTTATAGTACCTAAAAAGAATGGTAAATGGAGGGTATGCATTGATTACAGGGAATTGAACAAAGCAAATTTGAAGGATCACTTTCCTTTGCCTTTTATCGATCAATTATTAGACACATTAGAAGGTAAAAAGTACTTTTCATTTTTGGATGGTTTTAGTGGCTATAATCAAATTCAGGTAGCACCTGAAGATCAAGATAAGACCACATTTACTTGTCCATGGGGACCTTTTGCCTACCGAGTGCTTCCTTTTGGGTTATGTAATGCACCAGCAACATTCCAAAGAGCAGTACTAGGAATTTTTTCTGATCTAATCCATGATTGTGTAGAGGTTTATATGGATGATTTTACGGTTTATGGTAATTCATTTGAAGAGGCATTAGAAAATTTGGAAAAAGTTCTTATAAGATGTAAAGAAACAAACCTTTCATTAAGCCATGAAAAATGCTTTATGATGTTTACTGAAGGGATTGTTTTGGGGCATCATATTTCGGGAGATGGGATTAAGGTTGATAGATCAAAATTTGAAGTCATCTCCAAGTTACCTATTCCAAATTGTCAAAGAGATGTTAGAAGTTTTCTAGGATTTACTGGATACTATAGAAGATTTATAGAAAACTTCACTAAAATAGCATCTCCACTCTTCAAACTGCTTACAAAAGACTGTGAATTCAAATGGGATCATGATTGTCAATCAGCCTTTGAAACTTTGAAAACAAGAATATCTGAAGCACCTATCTTGAGAGGACCAAATTGGAAACTCCCTTTCCATATTTCTACAGATGCTTCAGATACAGCTCTAGGAGTTGTGTTGGGTCAAAAGGATTTAGTCCCTTATGCCATTTACTATACCAGTAAAAATTTGAGTCCCACTGAGTTGAACTATACTGTAACTGAAAAAGATTTTTTAGTTGTTGTTCATGCAATCAATAAGTTTAGACATTATATAATAGGCTATGAAACTTTTATTCATACTGATCATTCTGCGATTAGATATCTAATGAACAAACCTGTTACTAATGGCAGAGTGACAAGATGGCTCCTACTTTTGCAGGAATTCAATATTACTGTGTTGGATAGACCAGGGAAACAAAATACAGTAGCTGATTTCTTGTCTAGGATTCGGAATACTAAAGAAGATTCTCCTGTAGAGGATAAGTTTCCTGATGAATACTTGTTTGCAGTAACTACTAAGACCCCTTGGTATGCAGATATTGCTAACTATTTGGTTACAAGGAAACTGCCTCCACATTTATTTCCAAGTGAAAGAAGAAAGATTATTCAGGAAGAGTTCAAAATATTCATGGATTTCTAATGAATTGTTTAAAACAGGGCCAGATCTTGTGATCAGAAGATGTGTCAGGGAAGATGAAATGCCTGATATTCTTAAGGCATGTCATGATGAACCATACGGCGGACACTTTGCAGACAAAAGGACGGCCTATAAAATCCTCTCTTTAGGATATTATTGGCCTTCCCTCTTCAAAGATGCAAAACAATATGTCAAAAGGTGTGATAGCTGCCAAAGAGTAAGGAAACCTACCCTTTCAAATGAAATGCCATTGCAACCACAGGTACTCATTGAACCCTTTGAAAAATGGGCTTTAGATTTCATTGGACCTATTAATCCACCATCCAAGCAAAAGAAGTATATATTGGTTTGTACTGATTATGTAACTAAATGGGTAGAAGCCAAAGCATTAGTATCTGCTACTGAAAATTCAGTTGTTCATTTTCTTTATGAGGATATTTTTACTCGCTTTGGTGTTCCAAGAGAAATTGTGACAGATCAAGGAAGCCAATTCACATCCAACCTGATGGAAAAGCTGATGGAAGAATACAAAATCAAGCATAGAAGATCTACTCCTTACCATCCGCAAGCAAATGGTCAAGTGGAGTCTACCAACAAAGTTCTCGAAAGTATCATCACCAAAACTGTTCATCTACATAGAAGAGATTGGGCAGAAAGGCTTCCTGAAGCCTTGTGGGCCTACAGAACTACATGGAGAAATACAATGGGACATTCTCCCTATGAACTTGTTTATGGGAAAGAAGTTTTGCTCCCCATTGAGTTCCAAGTCAAAACCTTCAAGATGGAAGTTCAGTTGGGGATGGATCTATCAGAAGCCCAAAAGCATAGAATGGAGCAGTTGAATGAGCTAGATGAGATCAGACAAGAGGAAATTCTAAGAACTGATCTAGTTCAATATCAAAGAGCTAAATGGCATGACAAATATATCAAAGAGAAGAAGCTTCAAGAAGGAGATTGGGCATTGCTATTTGACTCCAAGTTTAAATATTTTAAAGGAAAATTTCAGACTCATTGGCTTGGGCCATATGAGATTGACGAGATCTTTAGCAATGGAGCGGTAAGAATCAAGACCATTGATGAATTTCAAACTCCTCTTATTGTGAATGGCCATAGATTAAAGATCTATCATAAGCCACTCTCAAAAGAGGAATTTGTCAAAATGTTTCAAGATAATTCTGCAATAAGGTTGGTGAAGAAGAATCCTTCTTCTCCACCAGCCTAGCCTTTGTTCTTTTCAGTTAAAAAAAAAAAAAAAAAAAAATTGTATAAGCCTGAAAACCAGTCACTGATTGGCAGTCTTATACAGAAAATGTAGGGTGAAAATCAGTTACACCCGACACCTTATATTTTCCCTTTCTTTCTCATTTCACAAGTTTTATGGCAACCTACTCCATTTCATTCCACTTCATTCCATTTCATTCCACTCCACTTCATTTCATTTCACTCCATTTTCATCTATTTCATTTCATTTCACCAATAAAATTTTATTTCATGACCATTTTCATTCATTCAGTTACCATCTATCCATCTCCATTCACCCAAATAATTTTCGTGTCAGTTTCCGCAGCTGACACCAGTTTCCGCAGCCAGAATCAGTTTCTGCAGCCACTACTCTGTTTTTCAAAAATTTACAGTCAGATGTTAGTTCAACAATCATGAAATCAAATGCAGGTATGAGGACATATTATGAAGACACGAGGCATTCAAAAGCATCAACGAGGAGCAACTGATTGAAGACTAATGAAAAATGGCAAGAATTCCAAGGTATGAGTAGAAATTTATTTCAAATGGCATTCAAGCACATTTTTACATAGTTATAAACCATAGCTCCATTATATGCAATGATTGTGTTGATAACTACATAACCGTTCCACGATCTCTATACGATTCCCCCACAATCCTTGCATTCATTTTTAAACAGCCTCATAATCAAGCCTCCGGTCTTCACTCGTGTTCGGCTATACTTTGATACTCCACCTGTAATTATGGAACGTGGTTGATTTGACTACGGCTTCTCTCAGCCGCACAAAATCCACAGCCGTTTCATAAACGTGCTTGCGTCTACTCTGCAACCACCCAATTTTAAATACTGTCGGATGCACTTTACTCCCCCTACTATTCTATTGACCTCACGGCTGCATTTCCACCGTGCTCACATAAGCCTTCACCCCATTTTGTTCTCTGTTCCGCTTCATTCCGTGTACCTATTCTCTGATATCCGCTTACAGTCACTGGTCTCCTTCATAAACCCTGTTCATTTCCGCTAATTCAGCCGTCTTACCTCCGCTAAACCCTCCTCACGCAGACGAGTTTTAAAGAACAGAAGGAAGGATGGGTTAGTTGTTGAGGACAGAACCAGAGGGACCCAAATTTATGGAAGGATACTCTCAAGTCAAAGACATATTGAAGAAGGAAAAATGGCTTCGATTTATTCAAAAGTTTAAAGGCCACAATAAGGAGGTAACAAAAGCTTTTGCGAGGTCTTTCAATGGTCTGGAGGTAGAAATTAGGGATCTCAAATTTACAGTGACTGAGGCATCCATAGCAGCTGCTACAGAACTCCCTCAAGAAGGTGAACGCTGGTTCAAGAACAAGAGCATTGGCGAGGAAGCCTGGAGAGTGATCCTACGTAACCCAGGTATGGATGTCACCATTTTCAAAAAGGGAATTCATGTTCATGCTTTAAAAGAAGAGTGGGCCAGTTTACTGTTGGTTATTCAAAAGTTTATCACCTGTGAGGGACGTTTTGGATCAATGTACATGTATCATACCCGACTGTTGATGAATTTCCTAGACAACCAGACCCTCAATCTGCCATACTTTTTACTAAACAGTTTGAAAAAGATGTCTATAACCGTCCAAAAGCATCTGGGGGACGTAGAATCACATTTGTATCACCATGGTCTCGTGAAAATTTTGATAGAAAAACAATTAAAGGAGAAAAAGGACACCTGGGAGCAGTTTTTAATTAGAAATTTCTTTGAAGAACCTCAAGAAACCCCTGAAGGCAGTACATCAAAGAGAAGTAGAAGTAAGAGAACAGATGATAAAACTCAAAGCACTCCTACTAACACAGTTAAAAGAACTAGTAGGGAAGAAAGATTGTCTAAAAGGAGGAAGGAAAATATTGAGGGTAAAAAGCCAGCAAAATCAAAAGAGAAAAGAAGCATTGAGGCTGTGCATCAAACCCCTTCCTTAGAAGAAGATCATCAAATATTTTCTGAGAGACTAGTTCACCTTCAGGAACAATCAGCTATAGCCAAAAAGAAAGGAAAAGAAAAACAAAAGGAAAAATACAGTAGTCCATAGCGTGTAAGAAGAAGCAACAGGCTGAAAGGAAAGTGGAGGAAAACACAAGCAAAAGGACCCCATTTTATTGATTTGGGAGAAGGAACACCTGAACAAACTCTAGCTGACCGTAGTCCATCTCATTCTCAGCCAAATATTGAAACTAGTTTTCAAGATGTTGACATGAGTCCTTTTCAGCCAGATTTTGAAGTCAATTCTCCTCCACAACATTTTGGGGACAGCCCAAGGAAAATGACACCCGAAATAGATCCAAAGCAGCAAGAGGTATATGATTACATAGATTCTTTGTAAAGGACAGCCACGGGCCCCAGCACTTCATCCACTCAGCCTCACATAGCACAAGAAGCTCTAGTCCAATCGTTGAAACAAGAAATCTTTGAGTTGGAGCTTTTAAATAGACATATTAAAAATGAAAATGAAACATTAAAGGAGAAAAGCATATTGGACAAGATAATTCATGACAACACTATGCTACATCTGGGACTATGGCACAAAAATAATAGAAAATTGAAGAAGAAATGCAAGAAAATAAGTAGAGCACTGATTAATCTCAAATTCAGATGCTTGATGAAGAAGCCCAGAGTGTTAGCAACACCAAGAAAGAGGAGAAGAAGATTGGATGTACTCGCAGAGGTATCAGAGCATATGAATTGAAGGAGGGTGATCAAAATTTTGGTTGCATGGGGACATGCAACACCTTCACAGTGGGGGTATGTTGAGTCCCAAACTTGCATCTTTCCTATACACCTTTCTAGACTTTTTCCATTTACCTGGACCTCCTAAGTCATCAACATCATTGCATATTTATCATAAAGGAGAATTTAAAATGGTTTTTAACTATGTTTTGTGTCTGCTGTTTGAATTAGATTTTTGCTCATTGAGCTACGGAATCTTGTCACTTTCCGCAGCTGTTGCAGCTTTCCGCAGCCATTTTGTTAAATTCTATATTGCAGGTGTCTTCAGGCAAATCGAGCCACATGGGAAAGTTGGAAATGACGTGGACATGGACCGAGTCCTATTGGCTCAGTCGAATTCATCAAAGAGGGCCGTGGTCAAAGATAGTCAAGTGGTGGTCAAACGTAAGAGTCCTACGGTGACAGAACTCTGTTTTTCACCACGTGAAGACTTGTGTGGCCGTTCCTAAATCTCAGGGGACGTGTCAACACCTGTGAACTGTTCCATGAGCCGAATCCAACAGCCACTTTCCATAGATTTAATCTTCACTATAGCCATAATGCTATATTTTTGGACGTGGTTGTTTACGTGTCTTCTATCAGCGCAGAGTGTATGGAAGTAGTTATGTTTTCCTCTGTAATAAATAATGCGTTCTCATACGCATAGTAGTTAGCTGGGATGATGACTTCTGTAATGTAATTTTCCCACTGTGCCGTGACATTATTTCTTTGTTATGACTGCAATTTGAATATATGAGAAGACTCTGTTTCTAAGCGTAATTCGAGGTTGATAGCTATTGCCCGAGGTTTGTGCAGAGGGCCCCTGCACACGCTGAGGTTTTGTTTATTATTGTATAGTCTCATGCTCTGTTTCCTTACGTTCATGATGCCATAGTTATTCACATGTACATATTACATTTCTTATTGTATTAACATTTCATTTCTGTCCATAATTTTCATGTTTTATACTGTTGTTAACTGATCAGTGTCTTTGTTCCAGATTACAATAGGCAGCCCGGGCATTTGCATATAGTTTTACAATGACTAATGACATGGAATCCATCTTGTCCTTTTGCTAATTTATTTTTCTTAGCTTTTAAATTCCAGCACTGTTTTATTTATTTCAATTTTGTACATTTGCTTTATTAGTTAGATTAGATATTAAATTACTCATGTCATTATCAGTTACCTCCGAAAGCCATAGCTAGACTAATGGTGAGGGATTGAAGTATGAGTGTGTAGTTTGATATTAGTTTATTTTTCTGCAAGTTAGATATTAAATTGCTCATGTCATTATCAGTTACCTCCGAAAGCCATAGCGAGACTAATGGTGAGGGTTTGAAGTATGAGTGTGTAATTTGATATTACTACTTTTCTCATAGTTAGATATTAAATTGCTCATGTCATTATCGCCACTCCGAAAGCCATAGCGAGACTAATGGTGAGGGATTGAAGTATGAGTGTGTAATTTGATATTAGTTTTATTATTCTTAAATTAGATAATCGGGATTAGCTGGTTGTTATGTATTATTTCTCCGAAAGTTTAGCAGATTTAATGGTGAGGGATCGTAATATGAGTTGATGTAATTTGATTTTAGCTTTACTTTGCTTGCAATTTTTGGATTTTGAGCATAGTTTCTTTTGTATTTAGATGAAGACATGATAATGAGTTTCAAAAGTGCAGGTAATAGTTCACCTGTTTGTTTTTTTTGTTTGACTACACATAGAGCTTGTTGACGCAATTTCATTTTCTTTTAGGAATTAATTTTGTCAATTGCATGTGTAAAGCCCTTTTGAAATTTGAATTTTGGGAAATCATTATAAAGAACATCATTGTCTTGAACATCTATATCCATACTTGGCTTTTAAAATTTTCATCTCATATTAGGAAACCAACCAAGTAAAAAAATAAAAAGACCAAAAAACGACAAAAAGTAAGAGATAGGTTATCTTGCACATATAGTGCGCCACACTTCGTCAGCTTACGAATCCCGGATTGACAAATTAATGTAGCAATTTATGACACACTAAATTGACCAAACATGGATTCCCAAGTTAACCTGCAAATCCATTTTCCAGATCTGCAACTATGGAAAATCATCTCCCTAGGATTTGATCATTGATCTGCTCGGAAATATAGATCTGAAGCTAGATCTATCAGATAGATGGCTGAATTATGTTGCATGATCAGATCTAAGCTTGAAGGGTTGATCCCTTCTTCAGATCTACATGCTATTAGCTCTAGATCTAGCTTCTCAATCCTCCAATAATGATTACAGATGTTGCAACACAACTACTAATAGAAACTGCACTGTGAGAAAAAGAGAGGCCTTTTTCCTGGTAAAAAATGCTACAATAAACTCCAGGCTGATAGTAAGACTGACGTAAATGTGAGGGGATGATCTCTCACATGATTGATAGCTGAAATGATAGTAACTTCCTTCCTCCCTTTAGATCTGAAAATTGGACAGCGTAATTCTTGAAGGAAATACTGTTGCTAGGAGGTCAATAAATTTTGGCCTGATGTCAGATCTGAAATGAAGCTCTGGGAATGCTGATCTATAAGCCCAAGGTGATAGGAATAAACCCTCGCCAATTCTCCAGCTGAAGTACTGAAGACAACTTCCACCTTCCAAATTGATCTTCAAGAATCTGCAATTTCTGAATATGAATGTTCTACAGAAAGTGGGAAAACAAATGTGGCACTAATTGTTGATGTAGAATGAAGTACAATACTATTTCTAGAGCTACTCTAAGTAGAGTAGATTCCCAACTAGAACACCTCTGCTAAAACGTAATTTGCAATCTCCTCGCTAAAAACATGAGAAAGCAATGGAATGTCACATGACAATTCCATATCTGAAAAGATCTTTACATCAAGAATAAGCAGCATACCTTCATCCTTGCCTTCATATTCTTTATATAATGTTCGAGCCTTCCCATGCCTTGGCCCTCATCTAGACTATGTTGTGCCTAGATGCTCCATCTTAAAATCAAGTTCGGGAATGTTGATCTATAAGCCCAAGGTGAGAATAATCCTCACTAGTCAGCTGAAGCATCGAAGAGAACTTCCACCTTCCAAACTGATCTTCGAAACCCGTAATTTCTAAATATGAATGTTCTGCAGAAAGTAGGAAAAGAGATGTGGCACCAATGCCTGATGTAGAATGAAGTACAATACTATTTCTATAGCTACTCTAAGTAGAGGTGGGATTCCCAACCAGGAACACCCTGTGCTAAACAACACTTGCAATCTCTGCTAAAAAACCCGAGAAAGCAATGGAATGTCACATGACAATTCCAGATCTGAAAATATCCTTAACATAAAGACTCACCATCATACCTTCATCCTTGCCTTCATATTCTTTATTTAATGTTTTATCCTTCCCATGCCTTGGCCCTAATCTAGACTATGTTGTGCATGTGGACAAGATCCTCCAAGTTTGACTGTGATGTTTGACCAAATCAACCATCATGTCTAGGTGCAATGTAAACCCTCTCCATCATGTGTGCTTTGATTGTACAATATCCTTCATCACTTTATCATGAATGTTCCATGATCTTCTATTTGACATATTCAAGATCTTAGTTGACTGTATCAACCTCCATGATCTATCTCAATTAATGAGACATAATCTCCAATTCCATTCACATTAGCAGTTGCTCAACTACCTCATCATGTAGATCTAGGCTTAATTAATCCACATTCACACACAAAAAGTGGATACTTATTCATATTGATGATTATGGGTCCCTCCACCCTTTTATTTACTTCATTTATTAAGAAAGTTAAGAACACTAATATTCCAAATATCAGGTGAAAATTTTGGAATATTACAGTCCTCCCCTGCAAAATGTTGCTTGTCCTCAAGCAACTCAAAAGGTAGATGCAAAGGAAGGATTCCCCTTTTGCTGCAATGTGTTATGTATGTTTGGTTCCAAAGTTGTCTTTCAAAAACATATAGAATGACCTCTAACTGTATGGTTAGATGTCCTCCTTCCATCATGAAGTACCAAGTGATAACCATATGAGTTCCAACTTCATCATTAATGCATGAGATACATAAAATAAAGTGGCTCTTTCCACAAAGTAAAATCTCCATCTCACAATACATCTCTCCATCCCATGTTTTATGAATTTGATTGAGCATTAATATGCTCTCATCATTAGCCCTGTTGCCCTTGTTGGATCCAAGCATCATTCCAACATTATGCAAAATAATAATAAAAGGAGCTATATGGGTATAAAAATATGTCAAAACATATTCTCCTAATAGTAACCATTGGAGTAAGGCCCTTTGCTGACATCCTCCATCTCCTCTATGTAAGATGGACAAGCCAAACTCCCCCAAAAGACACCAAAGAAACAAGATATCTTGTTGCTTTCTCTCCTTCTCATGTGCATCATGAAGCAGAAACATAATAATGGACATATGGAATGTCACATCATCCCAATACAAAGAAATATCATCAATGCACATCATGAGAGCACCATGCAAGCTTTACCCGATACAAAACACATAGACATAGGAGATGTCATGTGGTGGCCAATCTCTCTCAAGGAAAACCAAAGTGAATATGCCTTCTTTTTCTGCATTCTATCATTGATACACAAGGCATGAATCATAGAATTTTGAGCTATTGGGTGGTAACCATACTCACCCAAGAGAAACCAGTGCAGCCATGCCTCCTCCATTTCATAAGTGTTCCTCAAGGCATGTATCAAAGAAATAGGAGCCTTTGGGTAGTGACAAGAATCTCCTAAGGGAAACCAACGTAACCAAGCTTGCTGGCCCATGTCATAAATCTACAATTGGTCATGCAACCCCTTGCTTATCATCCTCACCCACTCACCCCAATATGGAATATGACTGATTTGTTGCATAATCATGGTATCCACCCTTTGTAGAATACCATCTTCCCTAAATTGATGAATAACTTTGCACTTCATGAAATGTTGAAGTGCACCTCCAATGAGATCTCTTAATGAGACATTATTCTCATCCATGGCCTTCCAAAACCAATGAGGTTCTGGATCTACCATAGGTAGAAGTATCTGTTTGAGCTGTGAGATGCTCATTAAGAAAGTTCCATCAAGAAAGGAGAAAAGGTTTCTCATATCTAGATGTCTACCATTCATCATCTTGTCCTCCATTGCTTCATGAGTGAAGCTGCCTTCATAATGCTCCAAGAATGATGGGTCCTCTTCACTTTCACATCTACTAAGTGCCAGCGCTGTAGATCTGCAAGGTAATACATGTGTTGTCTCAAAGCAAGGCATAATAATGATCTCATAAACAGTAATTGTACATAGGATCATGCTCATCCCTTCTTCTGAAGCTCTACACTTCAACTCAAGATGTTGAATGTAGTCCATCTATGACAAACTGGGATAGCTTTTCATCTCCTCCTTGATTAGATCAAGGGTCCTCTGTGTTGTGATAGTTTGTTGCTTCAATTCAGCATTTGTATCTAATCCAACAGGGACAATGATGTCTCCAACTACTGGTAAGAGAGATGGTTGCTCTTCTTCCAATGTACCAGCGCTGGAATATTTCTCCTCTTTCTCATGCACCTCCTAGATTATGCATGGGACTCTATGTGTCAAGAGCTCACGACCACCTTGCAAAGTTTCAAGTGTCTCTTCTCCGGCTGCAAGTACTTATGCAACTGGTGGTGAATGTAATGACCTCCTGTCTAGAGTGACAAGATTGACATCCTCCTTTGTTCCCTTAGGGAATGTCACTTAATGACACATCTCTGGTTTTCTCACATCAAATTCCTTCCTCAACTTGTGAAAGAAATCTGAATATTTAGTCACCTTTTCATGCTCCACGTGACCAAACCACCAATCATTGGCTTCACCTAAAAGATGAAGTGTTGCAATTTGAACAGCCTCTCCTTCAGCTACAGGATGTAGCCTGAAAAATGCATCTAAATCTCTCCTCCAAGCCTTAATAGTGCTTGAGGAAGACCCATAAAATTTAGTCAAATAGAATCTATTATGCCTCTTTCTTCTATTGCTGCTATAGGATCCTCTTTCTTCTTTTATTTTTAATAATTGTTGGAGAGTTAGCTTCTCCTTGAATTCTCTAGACTATGCTTTGTACTCTTCAAGATATAGACTGAGAGTCTCATGAGTCTCAAGTTCATTCCTTTCTTCATTTATACACCTTTCACCTTCTCCAAGGAAATTGGGCATAGTGGATCTATGAGGAGATCTAGGATTCTTCGATTTTCTTCTTTGCTGATAGGAAGTGCTTGGACCTTCCTCATCACATCTTCTTCTTGGATCTTCTTTCTGTCCTTCCTTATTCATTGGATTGACCTCCTTGAATATATCTTGCATGGATATAAAGAAAGGAGTGGCAAAATTATCACCCTCCATGATAGATCTCATCTATCTGCTTCTTATTTTGATGTAAAAGATGAAGTGTCCACAAGCTGAGCCAAAGATCATGTTATGATACCACTGTAATATCCCAAAAGGGAGATTGTCATAATACTTAAACATAATATAAGAACTATAGAAAGATAAACAATAAATCTTAAGACAACATCAGAATTTACAGAGAAGCTAAGCCATTTTATTATATTGGAGAAGATTCAGTTACACAATGTACAAAGTATGAGGGGATCTAGCCAAAGAGATGGCCTAGAATCACTTAGAAAACATGCCACAATAGGTAGTGTGTAACTGGAGAACCACTAAAGCAAATACTACATTGTCCCTTCAGCAGAATATGAACATATGACTGCAAGTTGAAAAGGAAAATGCAGATATACTCAAAGCTGGAGCTTAGATGATGCCAAGTTTCAAGATCTGGCCAATGTGATGGATTCCCAAGTTAACCCAGAAAGGATTTTCCAGATATACAACTTTGGAAAATCACCTCCCTAGGATTTGATCATTGATCTCCTGGGAAATACAGATCTAAAGCTAGATCTATCAAATAGATGGCTGAAATATGTTGCAATATTAGATCTAAGCTTGAAGGGATAATCCCTTCTTCAAATCTACAAGCTAGAATCTCTAGATCTAGCTTCTCAATCCTCCAATAATGATTACAGCCATTGCAACACAACTGCCAATAAAAAATACGTTGTGAAGGAAAGAGATGCCTTCTGCCTGCTGAAAAATACCACAATAAACTCCAAGTTGATGGAAATACTGATGGAAATGTGAGGGGATGATCCCTCACAGGATTACTAGCTGAAATGCTAGCAACTTCCTTCTTCCTTTTGGATCTGCAAATTAGACAACATAATTCCTAAAGGAATATTGTTGCTAGGAGGTAAACAACTTTTGGCCTAATGCCCGATCTGAAATGAAGTTCTGGGAATGCTGATCTATAAGCCCAAGGTGATAGGAATAAACCATCACCATTTCTCCAGCTGAAGTACTGAAGACAACTTCCACCTTCCAAACTGATCTTTAGAAACCTATAATTTCTGAATATGAATGTTCTGTAGAAGTAGAAAAAGAGATGTGGCACCAATGCCTGATGTAGAATGAAGTACAATACTCTTTATAGAGCTACTCTAAGAAAGGGGTGGGATTCCCAACTAGGACCCTGTGCTAAACATCACTTGCAATCTCTGCTAAACAACCCGAGAAAGCAATGGAATGTCACATGAAAATTCCACATCTGAAAAGATCCTTAACATCAAGACTCACCCACATACCTTCATCCTTGCCTTCATCTTATTTATATAATGTTTGAGCCTTCCCATGCCTTGGCCCTCATCTAGACTGCGTTGTGCATGTGGAAAAGATCCTCCAAGTTTGACTGCGATGTTTGACCAAATCAACCATCATGTCTAGGTGCAATGTACACCCTCTCCATCATGTGTGCTTTGATTGCACAATATCATCCATCACTTTATCATGAATGTTCTATGATCTTCTGTTTGACATCCTCAAGATCTTAGTTGACTGTATCAACCTCCATGATCTATCTCAATTAATGAGACATAATCTCCAATTCCATTCACATTAGTAGTTTCTCAACTACCTCATCATGTAGATCTAGGCTTAATTAATCCACATTCACACACAAAAAGTGGATACTTATTCATATTGAGGATTATGGGTCCCTCCACCCTTTTATTTACTTAATTTATTAAGAAAGTTAAGAACTCTAATATTCCAAATATGAGGTGAAAATTGGGAATATTACATTTTTATGATTTAACTTGATAACTCTAATTGCTGATATTAGGCTAGTTACAGTGATGGGGGTTGTTTGTTTTGATTGATTGGGTGGTTGGATAGATAGAGCTGTGAGATTAATCCATTGGGCTATGGAGTCATAAAAGGCCGAATTGTGCATCAACTTTTCAAGGGCATTCACAGGGAAAGCTAACTATGCAGATTGGATATTACTAGAAGTGTGAAATGGGAAAGGAGGAGGGGATTAAGGTTCATCGTAAATGTAGAGCAGACCGTCTCTGAATTCTGCATCCAGGTATCAGAAGAAAATATTAAGATAACAAACACAGACATAATTAACGTGCTCTCTCAGCAAATCTTAATCAAAATTTTCTATTTTGAAATCAAATAAATTGATGCACAACATGAAAAGACAAAGGAAAAACAATAACACAGAGGAAAAACATCACCATTAACATAGCTCAAGAATCCTATGAATGGTCTCTTATTATTGATGCCCAGCTCAAATAGTTACAGTGCTCCAATACTTCTTACAATGCAATTTTTAGCAGTTTCCCATTTTTCAACTCCCCATACTACTAAGGCAAGTAGTATTTATGTAAAAACTAAGTCGGTTGCCCTGTCTTACTCGGAAACCTTCCATATATTAAAATTTAACAGAAAATGGAAAAGTGTGGCCATGCAAGGCCTGATCAGAAATCTCTGACCAATACACCACCTGTAGAATTAATTTTGGGCAACTCTTCGTAGATCTGAATGCTTCAATTGATCCTCAGAAGATCAAACAATAAGCTTGGAGGTGGCTATGATGGTCACGAAGAAAAAACCAGTGGTGGCTCTGACATTTGTCCCCACTCTTCAGAACACTGACATTGGGTAATCAAATATGTGTAGTACTGGCCACTTTTCATTGATTGGTGATGGTGCTGATGTGTTCTACTGCTTCTTCTGCTTCTGCTTAGTATACCATAACAGTTATGCGTGGACGCCCTTTGCCCGACTCGACCTTCTTTGCTTGCACACCTTGTCGGGGCTTATTTCCACCAGAAGTCCTTTGTGTTGTTATAACATAACAAGTTTGGTAAAACACCTTGCCTGACTCAACCCTTGATGTCTCTTTTCTACCCGGGCCCTTTTGGCTGCGTTTAACCTTATTTCTTCATAAACTAATGTTCAAACCTCATATGCCAGACTTGGCCATTTTTAAACAAAACATCATAAAAAACCATTTACCTGGACCTGAAAATGTTTAGATTTTTTTTCTAAACCTTAGCGCCTCCATAGAAACTCGCACATCACATGTTTTACAGTTTAATTTATAATGAATGGAACCAGCGATGTGATGTGAAGTACAGAGGTTACGTGGAGGGTAAGGTGGGACTGGACTGCAACTTGCAGATCGCAAATCTTAACATTTATCAACAAAGGTAAACTCTAAAACATGTGAAGTACAAAGTGTGGGGAGAAGGCGGTGACGTGGAGGAGAGGTGGGACCAGACTATAGCCCGCATATTGCAAGTCTTAACATTGAGCAACAAAGGTAAACTCTGAAAGATGTGAAGTGCGATGTGCGCCGATTGGAGGATGATGTGGCAAGATAAAGCCCACCGCATTGTCGAAGTTATAAAGCGGTGAATGTTTTCTATGGTAAGGAAAAGTTTACGATGTTTCATGATATATCGATGTATTTAAAATAGCTTGAAGCGGGGGAAAAGCTACTATGGTGAGGCCAACCGCATCGCAGGTTAAAAAATATACATTACGGGTGATTCAAATGATAATTTATAATATTTGCGATGTGAAATAGTGGTTGAACAGGTAAAGTTGAAATATTACGATGGATGGTGGGGGAGGGGTGACGTGTCAGGGATAATGGCCCCACTTTAATCGCAACTGGGGAAATCGGGAAAGTGGAGGTAGAACAATGATGTAGCAGTGAAAAAAGCAAAGTAGGAATATAAATGGGTGAAGTTTAATGTTTTTAAAAGCAAATAAAATGAAAAAGGGTTTGTAATGTGATGGTGTGATTCAATCTCTGTCATTAATCGAAGCTCAGATCCAACGGTCCTAACTGCTCCTTTTTTGTGATTTTCCGATTTGGTTTCTTTGGTCATGCCTATTAGTTTCTTAGTTTGTTCATGTAATACTTTGACTCTTTCACTTCTTGACTCGCTTTAGCATTCACGACTCTGCCCAACACATTCACAACTCTACCTTTGTTGTTTTTTCTGCCTTAACTAATTCTCTGCTGCCTTTGTCTTGTCTGATGTTGCTCCTTGCCTCTCTGTTGCCTTTGTTTCCTTTGATTCTTGCTTTGGAAAAGATTTTGAATATTGACATATATGTACAGTATGAAAATTTTGCAAAAAAAAGTACACATTCACCTTGTGATACTGTAAATTACAGGGTTCTAACACCCTCCACCCAAAAGGGGATGTATATAAAGAGGGATGGATTTCCCCCCATGCATGAATGAAACCTTAGATTGTACACTTAGAGGTGTAACTACAGTAATTGTAGATCGCGTATAGCGGAGAGAGGATCCAATCAAAACAACCATCTGACCAATAGTGGTTGTAGGTTGAGCAACAGGTTGGGACACGATGGCCTAATTTGAAACAAATCGTCTGGAAGACAGAGGAATACCCCTTGACCAAACGAGATCCAAGAACAAAGATGTAGCACCAGAATCTCTAGAAATAAGGTTTCCCAAAGAGGTATAACTGTGTGGAAGTGTAGACGCAACTTGACTGGAAGGTATTTCGATCCCACTGCCCGAATCAAGAGGTGTAGAACTGAACAACTCACTTTCAAAGGGAATCATAGAGGAAGCATCTTCCAGGATGTATGTGCCAACAGTTTCTTGAAGAGTGCCTTGAGGATCACTCACAAATGGAATATCATCAACATTTGATGCCATTTCATCAAGAAATAACTGAGAGACAGTAGAGAGAGATGCTACTGGAGAAGCGCGAAAAGGAATTGTGGGTTGATCAAAAGCACTGTAAGCATATTGAGGTGAGACCACAATCAGATCGAAGAGTGGATTTTCAGGAAATACCATGAACTGTGGAGATGGTTCGGGACTTTTTAGTTTAGACTCTTCCGACGTTGTCCAAGGAGACTCATCAGGTGGTGTTCGAGATGAAATAGGTTGAACACTATTGACAATCCTGAGTTCAGAACCTTGCACTTCAAGGGGACCAACAGGAAACTTAGGGACCTTAGGAAGAGGTTCTTGAGATCTGTCAGAGGAGGGACGAGATGAATTCGAAAATTCAGCCACGATGACATTTCAGAGCAAGATAAAAGAAGGAAGAGGTGAAAAAAATCACAATTTACCAAGCAATAATGAGGTTTTAGAATTGCATGGGTGAGATGTTTTCATGGGCAGTTACTTTTACAATTAAAAAAAAAAAAAAAAAGAGTGTGCTAGGCACACAGGTTTACCAAGTATCCATGAACAACAATATACACCTTGGTGATAAATGATAGAAAAATGACTAAGGACTTAACGTACGACAGCCAATCTTCCAAAATTTTATGTTCGATGTATCACGTTTACAAGGCGGGCGACTAGGTTACCTATGGCGGGTTTGCAACCTAGTGGTGTCTCCCCAATTATGCGTGACGGTACGTGGGAGTCCAGTCTGTAGTAGTGTTGTCTAATGCGTAACCGTTTTATGAGAGCCCCCCAAATATACTTATCAAACATCAATATACTTCCATGTGTGGGACGAGATATCACCCCCTAGTTGTAACGTAGACCGTTAGCAACATCTCCTACATTTTACGACATCAGAATAGGTCTCTAGCCTATACCTCTAAATATTCTCATTAGTTCCAATGCTCCTTAAGCTAAATTGGGTTGATTTTAAGTTGATCTTGATTAAATTTTCAATTTCAAGGCTCAAAATGAGTGTCACCTGAATCCTTATAGTGCAGACTAAATGCAAAAGAGAAATCCTTCCATTTTTATGAAGCCTAAACTATTTAGGGAAGAGAGACAAGAAAAAATGCAATCAATGCAACGACAATACTGCCCCCCCCCCCCAAAACTAGCTCAAAGCTACGAAATGAAATTATTTTCAATCGAATTCACTTTTCCCAAATGAATGCAACTTATTGAAAAATGAAAATACTTTTTTTTCACTAAGATCCACAAAGAAAGTTTTTTTTTCACTTTGAAATGCAATCCAAAAAAAAAAATGAACGAAAGAAGAAATGCAAGTCCTTCCACTTTTATTTCAATAGAAAAAAACCAAAATCGTTTTAAAAAATGCACGAATGAAATGATTTTCACTTTTATTAAAACGATAAAGATATTATAAATCAAAAATAAAATAAAAATCATTTCCAATTTCTTTTGAATTTAGGCAAAAAACACACTCTTCAAGTCTTGTGTGTCAAACAATTTGTGATCCTATGTTTGACACTAACCCGAAGGGAAGATTAGAGATGCAAAGATGACTAGAGCATACAACAAATCACTTCGAAACAAGGCAATAACAATGTGACAAAGGGTGTTTGAAATGGTGAATAACTCCCAAACTTACAAACAAATAAAAGAGATGAAAAATACTCGCTCAGAGAAGACAAGTAAGTAAAACACGCAGCAAGGAGATCAATGAGATCCTATAGAATTCCTTCAAGGACTAGGACACACTGGAAAATCAAAAGGGAAACCCAAATTTTCCTAGGTCTGAGATCAGTGCTTTTGTGCTAAGCAGAAGGGTGTTGAAAGAAAAATCAGCGTGGTTTTACTATATAGAACAATGTTGCCAACGCTATTGTGAAAATAGAGAGGGTGTTGGTCACTAAAAAAAGGAAAAATAAAAAAGAGCTTCACACAAACACCAAACTTGACATAGTGAAGTGACTATCAATCCTTACACAAGCTAACAGAGGCCTAAGTAGATCTATATTTCAACGATTGATGAAACTAATCCAAGATAAGTTTTGGGAAGGAAGACTAAGAGGCTAATTTCCCAAGTGGAGTTGCCAGTTCTGTTGTCAAGATAAATCCCATTTGCAGAGAGAGGCAATCTCTCTATGCCTGGAGTGGGTCTAGGAACACAAGATTATTTCTAATGAAAAACTCTCTTAACTAAAATTTACAATGTGATGAGAAAACAGACATAAATACCTTTTTCCCAATGCTATGATTGAATTCGTTCATGATGACCTTGATCCATGATCCTTTGAGGCCTGCTCCTTGCTACTAATGGCACGTGAATACTTGCGGATGATCAAGAGACAACAACAAATGTAATATGATACATGATTATTGCAAACATTAGCTATCTAATAGATCAAGGAGTACCAGAATATTTGCATAAACATTTAGAAAAATATAGAAAGCAAACATCAGATGTTATTATTGATAAATAAAAAATGAGAGCTTACAACCAGGGCCTTGATGTTGGAGGCATCCTTTGGTGAAAATATGAGGCATTCACCGAAGCTCAAAATCATTCCTTCTCCCGAACACTTAGGCTTTATCAGAATGCTAGGATGCAAGCGGATGAGAGTTCAGACGAGTCTTACAATGACCAACCAAGCTCTAAATTTGGGGGAATGCGGGATGTGAATTTATAGGAAAGGAGAAGAGGTTGGGAGCCCATGAAAGGAGGATGAAGGCCCACTTTCTAAGGGATGAACCCCCATGGATGGGAGAAAAGCTCTAAAATCAGGGAGCTCAACCTTATCATCATTGTTTAACAACCAACTTACCACCTTCTAGATTTCAAAGCTTCTCCTCCATTTGAGGAAACACTGCCAGAAATGGGATCAGTGTGGTTTTCCAAGAAATTAGGGCGCTGACAGTGCTAAACCAGAACTGTGAAAAGGACATCAACGTGGTCATGGCACCAGGAAGGGTGCTGACCCAGGAAACTAGGAATTTTGACCAAGTTTCTCCAAGAATCCTCCAAGGCAGTATTCTTTGGATCTTTATGGAATATGTTAACATATTTCTTGATGGTGGAAAAATTGCATAGGATTTGTCACAGGGAATTTTAGGATCAAGGATGGAAAAATGAGCATGGTGAAAAATTACTGTGTAACATACATAACACACTTTTTGACGTGTGTTCACCAAATACATAAGTGAACCCACAAGTTCCATGTAAATAGTGGCCTCCACTTCCTCACCTGAAGTGACATCCTCTTTCCTCCAGCTACCTGCTAGAGGAGTGTCCATGGGTTTGATACTCTCCATGAGGAACTTTGTCAGTATCTCATTGGCATACTTAACCTGAGAGAAAAACAGTTCCCCATCCCCTTGCCATACTTCAAAATCAAGGAAATAATGCTTGAGTCCCATGTCCTTCATCTCAAATTCTCTTTAAATATTCTCTTTGCAAGATTTGATCAACTTCTCATCACTGGTTAAAATAAAATCGTTGACATATAATACTATAATAAAAAATTTACCTTCAACAACAATATGGTAAAGGCTTGCATTTGCTTCACTTTTGGTGAATCCAAACCTGGTGAAATAGTTTTCGATCCTAGTGTACCAAGCATAGGGTGCTTGTTTCAATCCATATAACGCTCACTTGAGTCTGCACACATGTGACTCTTTGTTGAAGCTCTCAAATCCTTTCGATTGTTCAATGTACACCTCCTCCTCAATCACTCCATTGAGGAATGTTATCCTCACATCCATATAATGGATCTTCCATCCCATCTGCGCTACAAGTGCTAGAATTGATATGATAGAATATTACCTTTCTACTGGATCAAAGGTCTCCTCATAATCAATTCTCTACACTTAAGAGAACCCCTTGGCCAGAAATTTGGCCTTGTGTTTCTTGATCCTTTTGTCTGCTGCTTGCTTCACCTTGTAGATTGACCTCGAACCTACCACTGACTTGTCCACTAGTCTTGGGACCACTTCACAAACATTGTTTCTGACTATGGAATCATATTCCTCTACCATGGAATAAAACCATATTGGTTGTTGCACTGCTTCTTCGAATGAGGATGTTTTTGTCTCAACTAGCTCACTCATCAGAGCCATGTACCCAGTGTATTGATCTGATGACCTCCTCTGCCTGCACTGTGATGTGGGTTCTCCCACATTCTCTCTAGCATCATGCAATAATATGTCAGCTTCCTTGGTGCGCTTCCTTATATCTATGGATGTATTTGCATGAGTGGGTGTCTCCACTCTCTGCTCCTATGCTTGTGTCATTTCTCCACAACATCCTGAGGTTCTTACTTTGGAGCGAAAATCTTCTCATCTACATGCAACTGAATATCCCTCTCAAGGGAGCACCTCACTACCTTCTCTTCATCCACTTTTCATCAAAATTTACATCTCTATGTGTTATGAAGGTAAATCCTCTCTGCGGACAGAGACGATCCCTCTAGCCCTAGGGTGGGTCTAGTAACAAAATTACACGCTAAAGTGTTTCTTCTTAGTTAATGAATGAACAAAAGACATGGTAGATTGACCTACCTTGAATCCAACATTGTCATCATTGCAGAAAGAGTAATGGCCTCTCGCTCCTGCATTGGAAAATCACAATCTGTTCACTGCTACGCTTAGATACCTGCACATAGGACAAAGAACAAGAACAACATACGATAGAATAGTTTCACTAATAAATATTATCCATTCAAAGAGGGCTAAACATATCGCATCAAATAAACATCATAACACAATAGTGGAACCAAACAGTAGTCATGTATATAAATGAATAGCAGGAAGAGTATAACTGATGCTTTGACATCGCAGTCTCCTCCAGCAGGGTTCAGGCGAAGTGCGTATCAAATTTTGGTCAGGGAATTCGGACGGGATGAAGGCATGGACTCAAGATTCCTCAACGTAATTCCTTCTTATTCTATCTTCTCTAGTAGCTCAGCTATAGTATGTATAATTCTCCCAGTTCAGCTAGCTTCTACTAAGAGAGATAGTTTCTTTTATAGAGGAAAAGGAGGAGGTTGTGATCCCTATAAAGGTGGGAGGGAGTCCTATCCTTTAGGAGAGTTCCAAGGGAGGTGGAAACTACTAACTAAAGGAAGGAGTTCGTGGTTGTTTAAGTTCAACCACTCCCAATGAATCATCCTCTATTTTTTTTAAAAATTCTATAAACAGCTTGGTGCAGGTGTCTAACTGGCACAGAGCGCCAATTTTTACGGGCTCAGTGTTAAATTTCCTGGTCGGTGCGAGGGTGTAACTGGCTACTCCCGCCAAGGAAAAACTAGGGGTTTTTACAGCTCTACTCAGGGAATTGTCAACAGAAGGAATATTTTTCTCATGCAAAGGGATGAAATGATAGTATTAATAAAGCATGACACTGCTTATTAGTCACAGAAACGAGCCTCCAATGTGCGAGTTGGGGATTGTAGGGACAGTGACAAAATGCTGTGTAACAAATGCCCCCTAAATCATGAAGTCTAAGGGAGAGGGAGGGGTGAAATGCTTTATGAGAACGCGTTTGAACCAAACACCATTGTCGGAAGACCTATAATTACAAATATAGCTAATATATTTAATACATGAATCATGTGGCATGGGTGCAACCATCCATAATAGAGTATATTAAAACTGAGATCTGAGGTATGGACATAGCCATCCAGTAGGAAGGATCAATAAATAGACTCAGGTATGGTCGCAGCCATCCAATCAAGAGAGTCATGTAATAAGTCATTATAATCCACAAATATCTGCAGCCTAGAGTTTATCATACAAAACCCAGGGTCTTGCGCTCCATCTCAACCTGAACAAGTACAATTTCGAGCATGCGAATATATGAGATGAAGTCGAACATGCAAGAAAATCATCTGATTACCAGCCAATGATGAAAGTCGTTAACGGACGCGAGAGAAACCACCAATGATGATGATGGCCCTCAAGGTACAAAAGGTACAACCTACAGAATGTGAACAATGATCTAATGTCGAACATCCACAGAATCACTCAATCGAAGGCCAATGATGTGAACCTTGCGTCAAATAAGAAAAACCTGCCATTGAGGCATGCAGGCTCCAAGGTACCAGAAGGGAGTCTCTAGATCAAATTCCTGGATAATGAGCTGAAGTCGACAGGAAGTGACCTGGTCGAAGGAGGGCCATAATGTTTCCCACATAATCGACACGAGAGAGAGGAACATGATGAAAGTGAATCAGGACCAACAGGAGATCAAGGGTTGACAACTACAGAGGCAAACTTCTCTTGAACATATCAATAGCACAACACTGGATTTGGCAGTATTTGACATTAAAGGATATGAGGTCATGATGACGTGGCAAAGAGAAGATCAGAGGTCAAAAGAGATTACCCAAACCCATGGATGAAAAAATGACAAAATGAGATGTCCCCAACCTAACACAAATGCAGACAAGTGCCATGTTCAAGAGCGACATACTGCCAACATAACTAAAACTTGGTTCCATTTTCCCCCACCATTTCTGGCGAGTACCCCAATTATTTTTTATAACAAGCTTGAAAGGGATAGCATATGCTTGCACTGTAAGTTTTTCCTTCGGACAAATCCAACCTAGTACATTTTACGAGCCCTAGGAAGGAGGAACTAGAATAACATCATGGTGACGAAGTCTGATGTCATCAGGGTTTAACGAGTCTGACAAAGGGAGAACTCGACATCTTTTCATGTTTAGAGAATTTGAAAAGAAGGCAGAAAAGAAAACTCCAGTGGTCCCTTTTCGTAGGTAGTCTCACAGATCCAAAAAGGTAGAAAAAAATATCTGAGAGAACCTCTTAGTCGCAATAGGTTAAGGTATTCCTTTTTCGTAAATAATCTATCCCAGCCTGAAAAAGGGGTAAACGTATACTGGGTAGATATTGTTTCGCAACTATTTAACGAGTTCAAAATGATAAGAATCTCGGCAATCTTTTCATGTTTTGAGAGTCATAAAAGAGTTTAAAGTTGACTCCTCTTGGAGGAACGAGTGGTATTAAGGGTAGATATTAGTTCCGGTGATGGTGGAACTGATTAGAACAATTAAAGGTCAAGAGGCTGGCTAACAAGACCACTCATCGCAACGGTTCGTCGGGAATGGGTAAAATAATCAAGTGAAGGCATATGATCAGCCAAGAAAATGGTGACGACGGAATAAGAAAACCAAGGCTCATCTAGAAAAACAGGCTGATAAAATGGCAATCACAAGAGGTAAAATGGGAATGGTTTCATTTTTACGCAAGCTTGAAAACATGGGAAATTTTGCTTGGAATTGGTTTAACTTTTACACAAGCTTGAAACAAAAATAAACTATGCTTGACAAACATGCATGCCCCTAGCATGGTGACTCAATTCGAGGTACATGCCCCCCAAGCCTCAGTGCTTTCACTGGAGTAGACTACTGGTTACTAACAAGTGGATGGAATGAAGGTTCAATTATGAGACCAAGAGAAAGACTTGACTGGGTTTTCACGAGATCTAATCAAAGACTCGAATTGAACGGGAATTTGTTTCATTTTTTTAACGAGGTTGACACATTAAAAGAACTATCCTCGTGAGCTAATTAATTTTTTAATGAGGTTGACATAGAAGAAGAATTATCCTCCGGCGAGCTTGTTTCATTTTTTAAGGAGCTTGACACAAGAAAACGAACTGTGCTCTAAGGACCTTGTTTCATTTTTTAAGGAGCTTGACACGAGAAAAATGAACTCTGCTCCGGTGACCTTTCATCATGATGAATAAGAAGTCATGGCTTCCAAGAGTTCCACACCGAATGGGAGAAAAACATCTCAGAAATCAAAACCCAATGCCCCTAGTACACGATGCACAACGGTACTATCACTGCATGTGGGCATAGGACAAGTAGCCACATAATTAACCTACGGCGGGGAATATAAACTAGCGGATAAAGACCCAAAAGGAACGATGGTGGACCAGATTTCACTTCAGGACCAAAGAATGAAAGCTAATAAATGGTCATGATTCAACCTTCATGTGGAAAACAAATCACACGAACAAGGGAAGAGACAAGCACTCCCATGACATAAGTATAGTCGCACCCCAGGAGTAAATTAAAATCCAAGGGGCCTAGAACAACCATCACGTCTATATAGAAAATTTTCCCTCCCAAAGTAACAGGCAACTTCGGAAGGATCCCTAATGGTTGACGGGTTCTTCTGTTAAATGCCAATAGATTTTGTGTAACAGGCACAAGCGATGGAGACCCAAAATCTTGCCAAGTAGTTGAAGACAGAATACTAACAGATGCACTTTCATCTATAATGGTCTTGGGTATGACCACATGGGAGGCCTATACCGTGATCTCAAAAGGCACATAAGAAGGAAGGCGGTATCCTGAAAATCGACTCCAATCGAAGGAAGTGACTAAACAACTTGGAGGGGGTACCATAGAAATGAGATGGTCATCCCTTGGTGTTATTGGAGCAAGAGGAGCATCCTCCTCGACCTCCATCATGGGAGAAGGAGGAGAAACTTCGTGAACTATAGGGATGGGAGAATCTTTCTCCAAGTTCGAGGAATCTGAAGAAACAAGAAGCACTTGAGGGGAATGAGATCCGCTCTCGACGGAAAAGACCTGATGAACCATGGGCAGGACCAGATCAACCAATTCCATGACCAATGGTTGGTTGAGAATGGATTCATAAATTTTAATTTCCAAGGGAATGGGATCGACCAAAGATGACTCTTGACCAATCATTGAATCAACTAGCGAAGGACTCGAAGAAAGCTTCTGGTAACCAACCAGAAGGCAGGCTGCAAAAATAGTAAAGTTGTCCAGCACTCTCGTGGCTTCATCCATGTATGGACAAAGGTGAATGGGATGATGCCCTTCACACAACTTACAGGGATTCATGATCTTACCATGTTTCTTACGATTCTTATCAGTACTAGTCGAAGATGTGTCACCAATATGACTTCCAGAAGCCAAAGGCAATAGCGGACAGTCGTCGGACCATACTTCAAACACCTTGGGAATACCAGGGCAGTCTCGAAGAAGGTGCTCACCTTTGCACAACATGCAAGGGAATATAACTTTCTGTGGAAGCTTGGATGGTTTATCAATAGCCGCAGAGTTAGCCTCTCTCTTATCTAAATTCTTCTTCTTCTTCTTAGCCACCTGGTTACTAGAATCTAGGCTTTCACCAGGCGAAGTAGAAGAGGAGGAAAAAGAAATAGGCGAAGAAGGGGAGAGGTCCACTTTAGAATCAACATGATGTTGTTCAGGTGGAGGGGATGGTTGTACAGCAGGCGGAACACTCGAGACCACAGAAGTCAAGAATAACCAAACAGGTAACCCAACAGTTAGCCTAGGTATGGACAATGTTCCCATATAAAGAGCACCAACATTTCCAAAAGCAGGAAAAGGACCAGGATTCCCTTCAGAGGGGATTCCTTGGTAGGAAAACTCCGGAAAAGTTGACATTGGAAACAACTATAAAACAAAACACTAAGGAAGATAACTTTAACCATGAATATTTCGTGGGAAGTTTATTTTTTAAGACATTGAAACAAAACTCTGTCATTTCATATTTTAAGTCAAGAAACAGCATATGAGAGTCATACCCCGTGAGTAAATTAAAATCCTAAAATCCAAGGGGCCTGGAACAACCATCACGTCTATATAAATGGATTTCCCTCCCAAAGTAATTGGCATCTTGGGAAGGATCCCTAATGGTTGACTGGTTCCTCTGTTAAAATCCAACAGATTCTAGGTAACTGGCGCAAGTGTTTGAGAACCAAAATCTTGCCAATTAGTTGAATACAGAATACTAACGGATGCACCTTCATCTATAATGGTGCTAGGTACGACCACATTAAAGGTTTGTACCGTGATCTCAAAAGGCACAAAAGAAGGAAGGTGGTATCCTTCAAATCGACTCCGATCGAAGGAAGTGACCAAACTACTTGGAGGGGGTACCATTGAACTGAGATGTTCATCCCTTAGTGTTACCTGAGCAAGAGGAGCATCCTCTTAGACCTCCATCACGGGAGCAGGAGGAGAAACTTTGTGAACTATAGGGATGTGAGAATATTTCTCCAAGTCCGAGGAATCTGAAGAAACAAGAAGAACTTGAGGGGCATGAGATCCGCTCTCGATGGAAAAGACCTGATGAACCATGGGCAAGACCAGATCAACCGTTCCACGACCAATGGTTGGTCGGGAATGGATTCATGAATTTGAATTTTCGAGGAAATGGGATCGACCAAGGATGACCCTTGACCGATCATTGAATCAACTAGCAGAGGACTCGAAGAAAGCTTCTGGTAACCAGCCGGAAGGCAGGGTGCATAAACAGTAGGGTTTTCCAACACTCTCTTGGCTTCATCCATGTATGGAAAAAGGTGAATGGGATGATTCCCTTCACACAACTTACAGGGATTCATGATCTTACCTGTTTCTTAGGAGTCTTATCAGTACTAGTCGAAGATGTGTCACTAATATGACTTCTAGAAGCCAAAGGCAACGGTGGATGACTATCAGACCATACTTCAAGCACCTTGGGAATGCCAGGGAAATCTCAAAGAAAATGGTCACCTTTGCACAATATGCAAGGGAATTTGACTTTTCGTGGAAGGTTGGATGGTTTTTATCAATAGCCACAGAGAGTTAGCCTCTCTCTTATCAGAATTCTTCTTCTTCGTCTTCTTCTTCTTCTTCTTAGCCACTTGGTTACTAGAATCTGTAATACAACACCGGAAAAAGTAGAAAGAGGAGGACAAAGAAAATAGGCAAAGAGGGAGAGGTCCACTTTAGAATCAACATGATGTTGTTCGAGGTGGAGAGGATGGTTGTGCAATGATGGAACACTCGGGACCACCGAGCTCGAAAATAACCAAACAGGCAACCCAACAGTTAACCCAGGCAAGGACAACGTTGCCATATAAGGAGCACCAACATTCCCAAAAGAAGAAAAAGGACCAGGATTCCCTTCGGAGGGGATTCCTTGGTTGGTAAACTCCGGAAAAGTTGCCATTGGAAACAACCGTAAAATAAAACGCAAGAAAGATAACTTTAACCAGGAATATTTCGTGGGCAGTTAATTTTTAAGACATTGAAACAAAACTCTGCCATTTCATATTTTAAGAGTCGAGAAACAGGCAAAACGTGACTCTATCACTTTCAGGTTGAAAGTATTGTGAAAGGACAAGTGCTGACGATAAGAAATATCAAAATGACTACTCGAGGTACTCTAAGCAAGAGGGTGTACCAAGTTCCAGTGAGCTTGCCATATACACCTTAGTGATCAAATGAAGAGAAATGACCAAGGACTTAACGTACGTGCGATTAGTCTCCGAATGTTGTGTTTGGTGTATCACGGTTACGGGGCGATAGACTCGGCTGGCGATAGACTCGTCTTCCTATAGATAAAGTATTGCAGCCTATAGGGGTCTCCCTTTATATTTCGACAGTCACGGGGAGCACAAGTACGCCAGCGTTGTCTAAAGCCAAAGGTGAAAAAGGTGAGAGACAACTACTAGGTTACAAGGCAGGAACACATCTCTAGCACAGA
>JAXQQM020067511.1:0-71125 GCA_034641835.2 Pinus albicaulis | reverse complement strand
CTGAAGAATGTACATGCTTTTATAGATGGGAGGTGAGGCTATCGGGATTCATCTCCCAATGACTCTTGGCCTTCCTTATTTCCTAATATTAAATAATATACAAAAATACAAATGCACACCCATCCATAGGATTAGGTGTCAACATTCCCCCCTTTAATCCGAAGGGATGTTGGTGAGTCCAAGCATCGATCTGAACTTTTCAAAATTTTCTCTTCCAAGTGCTTTGGTGAAGATGTCAACAGTTTGCTCATTTGTGGAACAATGATGTAGATGGATGGTTTTGGCCTGAACATGATGTCGAATTAGATGGTACTTTGTATTGATGTGCTTTGTTCAATCATGGAACTTTGGGTTCTTGGCCAACTTTATTGCAGAAGTGTTGTCGATCATGAGTGGAGTGGAATACATTTGTTTCATCTGCAAATCTTCCAGGATCTTCCAGAGCCACACAATTTCTTTTGTTGCTTCAGCTGCTGCCACATATTCTGCCTCGGTCGTGGAATCTGCTGGAACTGACTGTTTGCGTGATCTCCATGAGACAGCTCCTGATCCTAGACTCATGGTGTAACCTGTAGTAGACACGCCTGTTTCTTTGTCGCCATCAAAGTCTGAATCTGAGTATCCGGTCAAGTTGAAGTCGCCTACCTGTGTATATTTGAGTCCAAAGTCTTGAGTCCCCTTCAAGTACCTTAGTACTCTTTTTGCAGCAGACCAATGTCCTTCACAAGGTTTTTGCATGAACCTTGAGAGGATTCCAATAGCAAATGAGATGTCAGGTCTGGTGGTGGTCAGATAGATAAGACTTCCTACAAGCTGTCTATACTTAGTTGCATCCTCAAATTCCTTCCCTTCAATAGATGTGAGCTTCAAGTTTTGTTCCATTGGAGTGCTTAAGGGTTTACAATCATCCATGCCAAATTTGTTCAAGAGATCTCCAATGTACTTCTTCTGAGAAAGAA
This sequence comes from Pinus albicaulis, assembly GCA_034641835.2. NCBI lineage: Eukaryota > Viridiplantae > Streptophyta > Pinopsida > Pinales > Pinaceae > Pinus > Pinus albicaulis. Next base: position 70,166 of record JAXQQM020067511.1, on the reverse strand, counting down.
ATATGAATTTAGGATGTTGAATTACTTCAATACCCAAATAGTAATGAACATGACCCAAATCAGTCATTTCAAAACCTTTCTTCAACTCTTTCTTCATGGATGCAATATAGCTTTCATTGTTTCCTGTTATCAAAAGATCATCTACATATACCAAAAGATATACAACTGCTTTTCCAACTTTCTTAACAAACAAAGTTGCATCATCAAGATCAAAATGTTTGAAGTCAAGTTTCAGAAGATGCTCGGTCAATTTCTCATACCAGGCTCGTGGTGCTTGCTTGAGGCCATACAAGGATTTTACAAGTTTGCAAACTTTGTGTTCTTGACCCTTTATCACAAATCCTTTTGGCTGGGACATATAAAATTTCTCCTTTAGATCTCCATTCAAGAAGGCTATTTTTACATCCATCTGATGGACTTTCCATCCATTCTGAGCTGCTAAGGCAAAGAGAGTCCGGATGGTGGTCCATTTTGCCGTGGGAGCAAAATTTTCTTCATAATTGACTCCTTCTTTTTGTGCGAATCCTTTTGCCACAAGCCTAGCCTTGTGATTGTCAAGTGAGTCGTATGCTTTGTACTTGTTCTTGTAGACCCATTTACAGCCAATTGGTTTCGTTCCCAAAGGCGGATCAACCAGCTTCCAAGTTCCATTCTTTATCAAGGCATCATACTTAATCCTGTGACGCTTCTTTCCATATGTTCCACCCTTCGCAACGCACAGTTGGTTCATGATCCAGAGACACACCTACTTGACAAAGCAGGCACATCCATATCAGGGAATCACTATTCATATCACCTTCGATTTCTGAGGGAAACTTGTTCTGCTTCAACCTCATCGGGGGATGAACATCCTCCTGGGTTGTCTTTGTCAGCCATTTGGGAGGACCTTTCTGAGATGGCCCAGGCTGGTCATTTGACTGAGTTGGGATTGATTCAAGATTCAATCTCCCAATTATGTCGATCACATCATCCAATGTGTCATCCGTGGTTGTTTCTTCATGTGGGGGAGAGAGTGCTTCATGATATGATTCCACAGTTTGATTCAATATCGGAATCCCCCCTTCAAGGTGTGGAATCACATTATCAAATTCTTGGAAAGACTTTGCATGTGTGAATCTATCCAGGCGATCAAGTTGCCGCTCAACAACCTTGTCACTCTTGGAAGATTCAAGAAAAATGACATCTCTTGCTATCACAAACTTCTTATTTGCTTCATCATAGAGACGATATCCTTTGGAGGTATTGGAGTACCCCAAGAAGATACATTTTCTGCTTCTAGCACCAAATTTGTTCCTTTGACCCTTGGGTATCAAGGCATAACAGGTGGACCCAAAGACCCTGAAATGCTTTACCGAAGGAATGTGGCCATGCCACATTTCAAAAGGAGTTTTTTTTCTAATTGAACTTGAAGGACACCTATTCTTTATGTAAACAGCACATAGAACAGCATCAGCCCAAAACATCAATTTTACATTCTTGAAAAATAACATGGAGCGGACCATATTTAAGATGGTTCTGTTCATTCTTTCAGCTACACCATTCTGTTGTGGATTATATGGCACAGTTGTTTGATGTTTGATTCCATGTTGACGAAGATAATTTTCAAATTCGTTTGAAGTGTATTCTTTTCCATTATCGGTACGTAGAGAGCCAATATGTGTTTGTGCATCATTTTCAATCCATGCATGAAAATTCTTGAAAGTTTGAAAAGCATCAGACTTATTCTTCAGTAAGTAAATCCAACACATTCTGGTGTAGTCATCAATAAATTTCATCATGTATTTGTTTCCATTTGCAGAAGCAATAGGCATAGGGCCACATAAATCTAAATGAACAAGTTCAAGTTTTCTATGTGCTCTGGAGTGTGAATCATGAAATGGCTGTTTGCTATGCTTTCCTAGAATACAAGCATCACATTCCTTAGGTTTTCTAGAAATTGTAGGCAGTCCATTAACACCATTTTTCTTCAACAAACGAAGGCTTTCATAGTTTAAGTGTCCAAATCTAGCATGCCATAAAAGACTTGATGGGAATGTACCTTCATCATGATGTGAACTGAATGCAAAGTTTTGAGTATGAGCAGATGAACCTTTCAGCTTCAAGAGTCTCCCTTCTTCTATTCCCTCCATGACAAGTGAGTGATCTGATGCTTTTCTGACCTCTGCCTTGCCATCAAACAAGTGAATTGAGTGTCCTTGCTGCCGGATTTCGACCAGGGACAACAAGTTTCTCTTCAACTCCCGGAGGTATAGAACCTCATATAGGATATGATCTGGAAGACCAGGCAGTTTAAGCCTGACTGTGCCAAGCCCTGATGGCTTGAGTTTGGATTTATCTGCGAAATATACTGCTCCATCAACTTTGTCAGTGAAATCTTCAAAAAATCTTTTCTAAATGTCATGTGACATGTTGCTCCTGAATCTAGCAACCAATCATCTCTCCATGAAGTAAATGAAACATCAAAGAGGTTTTCAGTTACTCCATTGTTACAATGTGCTAGAACATAGTGAGCTGATTCAGCTGGTTTACCTTTGTCTTTGTCATCAATTTTACCTCTGTCTTGATTTGTTTGCTGCTGAGCCTTAGATTGTCTGCCCCCCTTTTCTCTGAAGTTTCTTCTTCGTCTTCTGTCTGCTCTTCCTTTGGATGAACCTAAAGCATGTATCTTTTCTCTCTGTGTCAAGTAGGTAGCCTCTTTAGAAGATGAAGGGACTGTCATCTTCTTTTGAAGGAGGAGAGAAAACAACTCTGCTGGAAAATTTCTCTTGAAGGAGAGAAAACAAAAAAATCTTTGCTGGAAAATGTACTCAGTTTAAAAGGACAGAAACTCTTTTCTGGAAACTAATAAAAATGTATTTTTTTTTTTTGGGTTTGGGAAAAAAATTTGTATGTGAAAAAATGGCGAATGGTATTGTAAAGGACGGAATGATATGAATGGGAGGGGGCAGAATTATGAAAGGGGAAAGAAGGGGCGGAATGGAGGGATATGGGAATTATATGACTATTGGAAATATACAACGCATTAGTTATGTATATGAAATGACAATGAAACTTGATGACAACGTTTAATCATAATACAACCATGTAATGACTATGGGAAATATACAACGCATTAGTTATGACAATGAAACTTGACAACGTATTACATGACAGCGTTTAATCATAATAAAACCACGTAATGACAGTGCAACCAGCGATACCAGCGTTTTATAACTTATGAGGAGCGGTGTATGTTTGGTGGTATTGTGTATTGAAAAGGGCGTAATACAATAGGGCGGTATTGACTATTCAAAAGGGGAAGGGGCAGTTTATTATGGAGGGGCGGTATTAAACGGTGGGAGGGGCAGAATTGTGAATAAGGTGACAACGCTGTAAAGGTGGAGGGGCGGACAGACCTCCAGATATCAACGTATTAAACACACTGCAAGGTAATAGCAACGTAACGTGCAAAGTATGGCGTTGGACTTAAACGATGGAATGGTGTGTTGTTAAAAGGAGACAGCGTATTAATATATATAATGAAACGCACGTGGTATGATAGCAAAGCTGTAGACTCTCCAACGTAATATTATAACGTTGTATGTCAATATAACGCATACCAAACCAAACCAACAGATTATAATTTGAAACGACAGCGCTGGAATAGTGTTACAAAAAACAACACGCAGATAAAAACATGGTAATGACTGTCAATGCATGTAACGAGGGCGATAATGCATGTAATGAGGGCGGACAGTAAAAACGTGGTAGTGAAGTGTTGTATGGATTTATGAATGGAACCCGAGCGGTATTTTCATATATCTGACAGCGCGTGGAATATAATGAGGCGTGGATCAGCGTTGGATTATAATGAAGCAGCGTTGGATTAATGTATATATATTGACAGCGTTGTAATACAAAGGACAGTGCGTTGAGAATATAACAGTACGTTGGGTATGCACAGTGCGTTGGGAATGTAGCAGTACGTTGGGTAGGCACAGTGCGTTGGGAATGGAATAGTGAGGGAGAGGGCGTAGGGCGCAGAGATAAATGGAGAGGAGAGTATGGAGGAATGGGAATGCAGGCAGGGGGAGGAGTGAATGGGAGAAGGGAGGTGAGTGAATGGAACGCTTGGTCGATGGAGAATGAAGGAGGCCCAAAAGGCCGTTACATAAAAAAAATTTGAAATTGAATCTGCAGAAGACAGAGTTGCAGGACTGCTGGAATTGCAGAATGGCAGAGCCTGCAATTTGCAGATTGACAGAGCCTGCAGTCTTCAGGAGCTGCAGGAGCTGGAGCTGCAAATGTCAGTGCTAAATAGGGAAAAAAAATGCAGAATAACAGTCTAGCAATTAAGAGCAGCAGAAAACTATTAAAAAATATGACTGAGCAAAGGATAGGGAGTTACACCACAGGGCATAAATGCCAATTGTGGGGCTGGCTCTGATACCATGTCAAACCAGGAGGTAACTCCTCAAAACTAGAATGTGTATTAGCTGAAGAATGTACATGCTTATATAGATGGGAGGTGAGGCTATTGGGATTCATCTCCCAATGACTCTTGGCCTTCCTTATTTCCTAAAATAAATAATATACAAAAATACAAATGCACACCCATCCATAGGATTAGGTGTCAACATATATAACGAAACAATTGAAATTCCAACTAGTTCGATATAGAGTTAATCTTATTTCTTATATCATAAATTTCTACATTATTTCAAAGATTTAGTTAATTTTTAATACTTTATTTTTAATAAATTAAAGCTTAATACTTAAAACTATACATTAACTACCATTTATATTACATAAACTAAGTTTATGCAAATGGATATAAAGTCCTACACATTATTAAAATTTAATTTTTTTCCACTTAAAACTATACATAAACTCATTTTCTACCATTTATATTACATAAACTAAGTTTATGCAAATGGATATAAAGTCCTACACGTTATTAAAATTTAATTTTTTTTCACAACTCTTCATTGTTTTGGCAGCTATGTTGACCGTTTATAACCGTTTATGTTGATGCTCCTAAAGTATAAAGTAGCACACATTTGGTATCATTTGTATTTTACTAGTCATAGTCATATCAACTCTAGTATATTCGAAAATTTTCATTTTTGACAACATATTTTTCATCATATAAGAAGATGGAAGAACTCGCCCACATGGAAATGGTTCTTTCTATAGAATGGGGGACCTTTGAGATGGGACAGGGAAAGGGATGTTCTTCTGAAATGTTACCTGCGGATAGGTAAAGCGGGTGAACAGTTCTCATGGTGTCTCCACAATCGGCAATGACACATTTCTTCCATTATCCTCTCTAACAAAGCTTTCAGAAACACTTAAGAATATGAAATGTTCCCTACATGAAACAAATGTTTCTTTAAATCTTCACTTCATTCACTAGAGAGACCGTCTATAGACTTCACCTTAGTGGGAGTCATCAAATTTCTATGGTCAGTTTCATTCAAATATAATGGATTCATTTGGGTTTTGCATTCACTTTTTATTTGTTTAGAATTTTTTCTCTGAGGAAATAGTATTCATTATCAAATTAGTCCTACTTGTTGGGCTAAAAACATTTACTACCCAATTGGATGGAGTTATTAAATATAAATTTTTAAATTAAATTCATCGACAAGGCTTCAAATAATAGAACTATTAAAAATATAGGAAATTCAGAGGCAAACGCTTCTCTATTTATTTCCAACACAAACTGAAACAAACATTTTGTCCCCTTTATCTAAATTCCTTGCTAGAACCAGATTCTACTTGATATATATAGACATATGGATATCGCTAAATAAACTTCCGCACCATAAACAAAGTCCCGACTTCCCCGCGATTCCTCATCTGAATTGGAATTGGGCGGCGAAGCATTTGGACCACGCCCTGACTGAAAATTCGCAGAAGGTGAACGAAAAGGCCACAGAAAAGAGAAAATATTGCACCTCCGTTCATTCTCTCTGCTGTTCGGAGTTCGTCTATCAGTAGCATAGACGGGAATGTTTTCCCCTGTGGATCCAATCCTAATAGAAATCGCAGGGGCATACTCAGATCCTCTCACATTACCTCGGCCGCCGGGCGCTGATGATTCCGGCGGGCATGAAGCATCGTTGCTGGGCCTCGAAAAAGATCGAACCTTTGGGTTGTCTGTAACCTCGCTTGACAATCCATGGCGACAGATGGGGCACGAATTGTGCTGCGCCAACCACGGAAGAATACAATCTGAATGATAAATGTGTTTGCAAGGCATTTCCCGGGCTTCGCCGCCTAATTCAAATTGTTCCTGGCAGACGGCACAATGCCAATTGTTAGCCAGATGCCCAGAATTTATCATTACTGTCGGCATTGCGTCAACCGAAGCTTTCAGGGCAGGGGGGCGGCCGCATCTATTGTTCTCAGACAGCTGTTCAACCAATTGCTCTAAACCAGAGGCCATGGAATAATCCTGCCTGTTTGCAGGGAAGGGGGTGGGTTCGATTTCTCTACCGTACCCAAAGAGAAAATCCATGGCCCTGTTTCCCACTGTTGTGTTCTGTCTGAATATCCTATCGTCTGGGTCTCCGTTGTTTCCGCGGATATTGGGGCGGTTCGGCCGTGTCGCCATGAGGAACCCGTCAAAGAGGTTCGTAATTGGGAAGTTGGAAACAGCGTCGCCTGTTTCTTGTATAAAGCTTCGGCCACAGGAAGAGCAGAACATGGGATCACTAGCGAATTGTCTGATGAAACCGTTGCAGGAATGACACCAGTAGGAAGAAATGCTTCTATCACTCATCTCGGAAAATTCCTGAAACCTTCAAAAGCTTGCCACGGCACCAACGAAAAACGCCCGTAGCAGAAGGATGTGGGTAATGGCAATTGCGGAACAAAAGTGAATGGAGGTAATAGTGCAAGCAGTAATGGAGATAGCCGTGAACATGGTGGGAGAATGTAGTCTTAAAGTCCAGAATTTGGAGTTCCGGAGAGTTTGGTATTTCCAGGAGCAGACGAAAGAATCGTCCATATATTCCTTGCGTTTGCTTTGTGTTTTGGTTATTGTTTGGGTATTAAAAACTGATGTCGATGGCCGACACTCCGCCAAATTCTTTCGGTTCTGCCGAAATTCCGGACCGTCAAAGTGACGATTTAGATTCAGGAATATTTTGGAAATGCGATCGATCAAAGCGAAGTTAACTGTTTGATTTCACTGCTCTTCTTCAAATTTGTAAAAATACTTCAAAATTTGCGATCTTTTCAGTTAAATCCCAACTTCAACGAACCACACTCAGCATACTCGTTAAATAAAAAAACATAATATTTTGTTATTATACTTGATGCCCAATTGGTAAGTGAATTATAATAATTATATATATATAGAAATGTATACATAGCTATAGTAGCATTCGGATTTTAGACTAAAGCAGTAGCTCTGTATCTCAGTATTCAACTCCAATAACTTTGTAGCTCTCTGGGATGGCAGACAGTCTTAACATCTCTGGAAACTTATACTCAGGATACCTAAGGTTTCATTTTAGATATTCAATTCCAGCAATAATTGCCAAAAATTTAATGGTAACGTTGTTATTCCCTTTGATGGCAGAGAGTATGGTTATGGTTTTTCAAATTAATCAATTAGTCCTTTCTTGTATGCAGTGAAATATTTATAAACATATTTTACATTAACTAAGGTTTATATAAATTAATTATTATATTATTATTTTTAATTATTTTTTTCAAATAAAGAGGTGTCAATTTTAGATTTAAAGAGTATATACTCTTCTGAGAATTTTAATAGTAACTTGTTAAACAAATAAATTTAATTAAAAAAAACCTAATACTTATAAATCAAGAAAATCTTATACATACATCTAATTCATATTTTATATAATTTAATATTTAAGTTTATCTTGTTTATAAAATTGTTGTTACAATGAGATGTTATTTTTACTTTGTTTTAAATATCATGGGAACATATTTAATACATTATAATAAGGCTCAATGTTTTTATTGCCATTCATCTTAATTCTCAAAATAAACTTATTTAACAAAATTATGTTATCTAAATTAAATTTAATCTAGCAAAATCATGTTATGTTATATAGATTGATATTTAATTTTAAGTTATTTTCTTAAAAAAAATTAAATTAATTTATTAATAATGTTGAAAAAAGAATTTAATGCATCTTACTTTTAGTTTGATTAAACACTAAAAGGGATTAAATTTTTGAAGATACAAACCTTTTTGTGTGTAAAATTGGAGAGAGTATTTGTAAATCTAGATTTAAAATGTTTCTATACTTAAAAATATATTATATATTTATATAAATTTAATATCTATAAATATAATATTATTAATTAATAAATGTATGAAACAAAAAATTTAAATAAATTTTGAAAAAATTATATATAAAATATGTATCTTCTTCTAGATCGCCATCCATCATATAAATAATTTTAATGAAGCAGGACTCATCTTCAAACTTATCACCAAGGCCAAACGATGAGAAAAATCGAATTAAATCGAAGAAATTATAAACATGAAAATAACACTGAATCTAATGCAAAACTAAGCACTTCCCACATTGAATTCGATATGCCCAAGAAAAAGTATCTACATGTGATATAATAATAAAAAAAGTATTTGAGGGGTAGTTTAATAAGGTAATCTGAGAAATATGAAATTAATTTAACTCTAAAAAACCAAGTTCAAATTCTTTATTATTATCCTAGCTATTAGAAAGAAGAGGAAAAAGACATAATGTGACTGTACTTTAAATTACAAAAATCAAGTTTTTAAAAAAACATAACATATATAATTTTAAAAGAATTAACATAATTTAGTTTTAAAAAAACCATTCATAATAAATATTATTATGATTATATATAAAATCCTAATATATGTTTTCATATATTACATTCTCGTGTAAGCCTTGTACCACCATTCACTAGAGTATGATTTATTATGCAGATGATCGCAGGGTTAGCGGACACTACCAACCTCTAGAAGCGTGGAGAACAAGATTTCTGGTATCATATTCTCCTCTCAGATTTATGGATCATATAATTTTATTAATTTTAGATCACTCAAGTTAATTTTAATACTGTAGGTCCTTATCTTCAACTCTATATATACTTCTTCAATTTAAATAATGCAGGTGGAATAATAATTGTTTCTTGCCAGCAAAAAGTGTAAGTGAAACCGAAAAATAGAATTATATTCTTTGTAACGCGGCCTATTCCATTCAAGTAATCGAACATAGAAAACTTAATGAAGCCTCTCGCATCTTTCGCCCTCCATAATTTTAAGGTGCAACTGCATTTGCTTTCTCAATATAGTTAAGGTTTCTCCAGCGTGCATTTTCTTTGGGGTGAGAATACCAACTGTGACAAGGTTATTGATTTCATTGAATTTGCAGGAGATTTTTTTGGGTTAAATATCGAGATGGATAGTAGTAGTGAGTACTGGTGCCATGTTTGTCATCGTTCCTTCAGATTGTCTACAGGAGATCCAATACTCTGCCCACCTGTCGTGGAGCGTTTTTAGAAGAATTAAGTGGCGGCCAAGGTCTAACGAATCCCTTCGATGGAGATCTCGTGGCTACCCTGTAGCATTGGCTCAATAACTGCGGAAACAACGAAGGCCGCGAAGGATGGGTTCTTGAACGGTCCGTTTATGATTCTCAGACCGCGCCCACAGGGAAGGAACGACTTTATGGAATCACTTTTAGGTAATGACGCAGGAATTCACTGTAACTGTAAGATTTTGAGATACAAAGATCTAGATTTGCAAAACAATGAACAAACTTGCAAGAGAAGGAGGGATTGAGCAAGAAATAAGAAAATAATGAAATTAATTCTACAATATTAGTTTTAGAATCAATACATAAAAGCAACTAAGTTAAGCTTAGTTGTACATGCAATAACTATGGATAGTTAAAGCTAACTGAAGCTAAGTGTGCTTTATGTTCTGCTAATGTGCACATGCAACACATGCAAGAAGTAAGTTAACTAATTAAGCCAAGTGCACATCACATGCAATATTTAGAGTTGAACTAGAACTAATCTAGGTGCATGTACATCAACACCACCCTTAAGCATAACTTAGGTGAGTGTGATGCAAAATGAACGAGTCCCGACAACACGGTCATTTTAGGTACCCATATACAATGCATAAAAAGGAGGAAAGAGGGAAAACCCAGTGGGAAGAAAACCCCCTCAAAATATAATGCAAAAGTAGAGAAAAGACAACTGCTAGGCAGTTGTGACCTTCACCCCGAGACGATCTCGCAGGAATCGAAACTTCTGCTCAGTGAAAGTTTTGGTGAAGATATCAGCAGTCTGCTCGGAACTAGGACTGTATTGAAGAACCATGATCCCATCATGAATGAGTTCTCGAATGAAGTGCATGTGGATCTCGATGTGTTTCGTCCACTGTCGCTGCACTGGATCTCCGCAAAACTTTAGTGTGCTTTGATTATCGCACCAGTTAACAGCTGGATGATGGACACTGATCCCAAGCTCAGATAGTAAATTTTATCGCCAAATTCCCTGAATAGTGGCATTGAATGCTCCTTTATGCTCAGCCTCTACTAATGATAAAGCAATGGCAGAGTGCTTCTTGCTTACCAACAAATTGGGCCAGATCCAAAACTAATTACATAACCGGAGATGGACTTATGATCAATGTTGTCACCAACCCAATCTGAATCTGTGAACCCAATGAAATTCAAAGAACAATTGGTTGCATAATGAATCCCATAGGTGATTGTCCCCTGGACATATCGAAAGGTGCACTTTGCATCGTCCAGTGTAACTCATGTGGCTCCTACATTTATCTGAAAACTGCTCCTACGACATAGGAGAGATCAAGACGGGAGAGAGTGAGATAAAAAAAACTTCCCACAAGCTAATGGTACAATGTGCAATCAACCAATGGTGTGTCTTTGCCCTTCTCAAGATTTATCCCTGATAAGAAAGGTGTGGTTGTTGGCTTGCAGTCACTCATGTGAAATTGTGCCAAAATATCTCTAGCATACTTTGGTTGAGAAATGGTAATCCCAGAATCATGCTGATTGATCTCTAGTCCAAGGAAGAAATTTAGCAAGCCCATGTCTCTCATAGAAAACCGTTTATGCAACGCAATTTTGATCTTAGTAATGATAGAAGCTGAACTACCTGTTATCAAAATATCATTTACGTAGAGTACTATGATCAACAAGGAGTCATTTTTCTTCAAAAAATAAACATTGGAATCAGATTTGTAGCGTACAAAATTTAAGATAATAAATAAGAATCCATCTTTGCATACCATGCTCTAGGTGTCTACTTGAGGCCATAGAGAGACTTCTTTAGTTTTCATACCAGAGATGAATTGTGCAAGTATCCTTGTGGCTACTCCATGTAGATTTCCTCCTCGAGATCATCGTGAAGAAAGGAATTCTTCACATCCATATGATGCACCTCCTATCTTCTTGCTGCTGCAATGGAGAGAGCTAGCCGAATGGAATCCATTTTTTCCTATGGAGCAAAAGTCTCATCATAGTCAACACCATGTACTTGTTGAAAACCTTTTGCTACCAATTGTGCTTTATATTGACTAACTTGGCCATTTGTTGCCTTCTTGGTCCGGTAAACCCACTTGCACCTCACAAGTTTACGATTGGAAGGTAGCGGAACCGAATCCCAAGTCTGGTTCTCAATGAGAGAGTTATATTCATCATCCATTGCGGCGTCCTATTCATGATGCTCAGTTGCTTCTGCATAAGTTTGTGGATCAGATGCATGCATCATATAAGCATGCATGGGCATGCATGGCTCCATAGCTAAGAGTGCTTGCGAATCTTCCTCAAACAGAGGTATAGAGGCAAGATCATCAAGGATATCACTCATATTGCGCCATTTTTGTGTTGAAGGTGGTCGAGAATATTCCGAACTACATACGGAAGTGTGATCTCAATGTTCAACAACTGGTGGTCCAACATGTGTCACAGGAAAAGACTCATCTTCATCAGAATTCTGATCTAAAGTTTCATCTGCATACTCATCAATGAGTGGTGATAGAAACTTGGTAACAAGTTCATCCACTGGTGCATGCAAAATATCTTCGTCATACTTTACAGTCCTTTCAATAAAGAGCTCTTCAATGTTGATATCAAGCAATCTGTACTCTTTGACTTCATCAGAATATCCAACAAACATGCATGCTTTACTTTGAGGCTCCAAAGCCTTTCTCTTCTCTGTAGGAATGCGGGTCCATGCTCGAGATCCAAAAATGTGGAAATGACTGACTTCAAGTTGCATGCCAGTCCAAGCCTCAAAAGGTGTTTTTCCAGTAAGATATTTATGAGGAGATCTGTTTTGGATGTATGAGGCACAATTGATAGCTTCAACCCACAATTTCGACGGAAGAGATCTTCCATGCAACATGCAATTGGCCATCGCTTTCAAAGATCGATTCTTCCTTTCAGCCATGCCATTTCACTGTGGAGTGTAAGGAACTGTATGCTGCAACTGTATGCCTGCATCATTATAAATATTCTTGATATCTTTGTTGACATATTCCGTCCCATTATCTGTGCAGAGTATCTTGATGCATTTTCCAGACTAATTTTCCGCATGCGCTTTGAAAACCTTTAGATGTTGAAAAAATGCAGGCTTGAGTTTCAAGAAGTAAACCCAAGTAAATGTCATGTAATCATCTATAAATGACAACACATATCTTTCTTTTCCCATTGAAAGCACTAGAAATGGACCCATGAGATCACTGTGTACAAGTTCCAAAGGTGAAGAGGCTCTCCATGCATACCCCTTCTCAAATTTGTCTTGTGGATATTTTTCAAGAGCACATCCATTACAAACACCATTTGAAAATTCCATAGTTGGCAATCCTTTGACCATCCCTTGCTTGCTAAGCTGTTGCATATATCTGAAATTCAAGTGCCCAAATCTCTCGTGCCAAATCTTACTTTCTTCATTTGCATGCATAAGTAGCAAAATGGAATTTGATTGACGAACAAAATCAGAAAATGTATACAGACGAGATTGATCATGTACCTTGCCAGATGCAATCTTCAAGTTGGTTTGCATGTCATAAATGCTCATGGAATCCGTGTTAAATTCCACTTTCCTTTTGCTACCTATGTGTGTCATCTGATACACTAAGAGAAGATTCACAGAAATCCTTGGAGTATGCAAGACATTCTCAAAACTTCCATCTTCGAATTGCACTCTTCCTTGTCCAGTTGCTACAACTGCAGAATTATTCTCCATGAGAATAAGAGGTCCTGAGTATGCATGTAGAGAAGAAAATGATTCCTTTGAAGAAGCCATATGATGTGAAGCTCCTGAATCGATGATCCATTCTTGTGGTGCAGAATGAAGAGCAATAAAAGCATGTCCATTACCTCTTGGATCTGGTGCTTTTTTTCTAGAATTCTTCTTGGCATTCTCAGGAATGTGGTCTCCAAGATTGTGTTGTTAGAGTGTCTGCGCCATAAGATCTATAGTATTCTTCATGCATGCAGATTCAGGATGAAAACAACAGTGGCAATAATTGCACATTGATTGCCCTTTTGTTCCTATCGTTTCCTTTTATTTGGATGATACATCAGGGGGTTTGGGATTTCCTCCCTTTCTTGGATCAGGATCCTTCTTCCCTTTTCCTTTCTGATGGTCTTTGGAATTTGCATTTCCTTTTGCATGCATAGTAAGTGCATGCACTTTGAAATTTTTAAGTGTGCCCATTTTGATGAGCTTATCTTGCTCATGCATCAAAGACTGAATAAAAGAATCCAGTGAGGACATCTTCCAGGTTTCACCGGTTGCAGAGATTACTGTGTGGAATGTAGAGACGAATATTGCATACTTTGGACCAAGTTTTGATAAAATGGAAAGAATCAATTGTTTTTCTTTCTTGGATTTGTCGACCCCGCATCCTTTCAGCTGAAGCAAAAAGGCTTTATACCTTGTGAAAAAATCTTGAATGTTCTCAAAATTTCTCGAATCTAATGAGTTTAACTCATTTTCGAGAATGTGACCTTGTATTTCATCTTATTTTTCAAGCAATCCTTCCAAATTTTTCCATACTTCATTTGTAGTTGAACATGATTAAACATGAAATAGCAATTCTGGAGAGATAGATAAACATAGGATGTCGAAGGCCTTGTCCATGCGATTGAAATATCTTGTTTTCTCCACTGCCGATGTTGGTTCAACTTCTGTTTCTGTGGTTACTCGAAATAAGCCTCTACTTCTGAGATGAAGTAGAATCTTTGGCTTCCATTCGAAGTAATTATATGGAGTAAGAATTGCCGATTGTGGAAACTCCAATTTAGACTCCATTCTTTGTTGTTGCTTCAATCTTCTGAACCTGCAAATAAAAATTTCTTGTGCACTAATTACAAATCCATGCGCTCTGATATCATGTAAGATTTTGAGATACAAAGATCAAGATTTGCAAAACAATGAAAAAACTTGCGAGAGAAGGAAGGAGTGAGCAAGAATAGAGAAAATAATGAAATTAATTCTACAATATTAGTTTTGGAATCAATACATAAAAGCAACTAAGTTAAGCTTAGTTGTACATGCAATAACTATGGATAGTTAAAGCTAACTAAAGCTAAGTGTACTTTATGTTCTGCTAATGTGCACATGCAAGCAGTAATTTAACTAACTAAGCCAAATGCACATCGCATGCAAGTAGTAAATTAACTAACTAAGCCAAGTGCACATCATATGCAATATCCAGAGTTGAATTAAAACTAATCTAAATGCATGTACACCAACAGTGACCCACACGAACAGTGCTGCTTCATACTCCCCTATTCCTTCAACGACCGACGGCCAACGTAACATGGAAGGATTTCAGAGTTTCCGCTTTTTCACGACTGGCATTATATCCACTGGGCATAATAGCAATTAAATTAATTCACCCGTTTCTGTTCCAAGTAACGGTGGGCAAACTCGGCGATGATGCAATCTGTTATCTTACCCTTTCCGACAGGGTTTTGCGAATCATAATTCACGTCCTCCCCGGAATGCTTCCAATTCAAACGATGGCGTACTTCGTCGAAGGCGTCTGGCGTGGCAGTATCTTCCTTCTTTGTGGTTCAGCAGAGTGAAATGAAAACACATCAAAGAACTTTCCTGTAATATGATATGGATGCGGTTAGCCCTTTCAGTCTCGGGAAATTTTTTTTTTGTATTGAAATTTTTGTATACAAAAGGTGCGTTGCAAGTTAAACAAATTTATTATATTTTATTCAAAAAGATCTGTAACCTCTTATTGAAATCCTTAATTTTGATTATGGATCTTAATTAATCAAGATTAAGGTGAGTAGATAAGTGATTATAGAGCTTATTAAATAAAATACTTGAATTCAAACCCAAAAAAACTTAGTCAATACTTTTGAATATTTGTAAAAAGAGAAAGGAAAATTTAGTTGATACTTTTGAGGAGATTTTAATAGCGAAAACAAAAATGCTCAACATTAGTTTAAATGGTGAGTATACTTCTATAAAGTGTAATATATAGTGTAATTTTAAGTGATTATAGACCTTATTGAACAAAATACTAGAATTCAAAACCAAAAAAAAATATGCTATTGTTATCTTATCATTCGTTTTGATATTTGTAAAAAGAGCAAGAAAAACTTAGTCAATACTTTTGAGGAGATTTTAATAGCATAAATAGAAATGCTCAACATTATTATTATATTGTTCGCCTATCATTTGTTTTGATATTTGTAAAAGGAGCCGGAGATACTTAGTCAATAGTTTTGACCAGATTTTAATAGCGGAAACAAAAATGCTCAACATTATTATTATAAAGTGTAATATATATAAAATTTTGAGTGTAATTCTGTAACTGACTGCAAGTGAGTGAGGACGGTCTTCGGAGTGTGGGGTTCCAGTTTTTTGTGGGTGAAAAATATAGTTAAAGTGATAAAAAATGAACAATAAACCAAAAAAAAGTGTAATTATATGAAGTGTAAAGTGCAATTCTATGAAGTGTAAGATATATATATACAAAATTATGAGGGTAATTAAAGCTATTCATGAGGAGAAAAAAAATCAATGCAGATATGGATAATTAGCAAAGAATCATTAAAATAATTTGCAACGGTATAATTGGCTTAAATTAGTCTCAAGGGATAGCTTAATTGGTTGAGTTCTTGTTGCTAAGTACCTCACGTATTGGTAGGTCACGGGGTTAAATAGCCTTGATGCCCTTCGGGTTAGGCCTTGCTAGTTTTGTCGATGGGTAAATCCCTTCAGGTTAATCTACCCGCGTTTTCTTGTGGATGTAGCAGTCACTCAGTGTGTGACGAAACATTTCAGGCCTCTTTTAAAAAGCAATATTTCACCAACTCAAGTCCAAAACCATTTTGCTAATAAAATTCACCTTAACGAATTTGGTCAAACAAATTTATTTAGAACCCTTTGTATATCATGTTTTATGGAAAAAATATATAAAGGGTGATAAAATGTAGTATACCTCTGGGAAGAATATGGGGTACTTACTCAACTACACAATGCACATAACATGTGTGTGTTTTTATTGTTTATAGATGCCATTTATAATAAATAAGGTTCATGCATTAGCGTGGACATAATGAATGTAAGGCTTACTAGAATGTTCCTAGGAATTAAATAGTATTCTAAATTAGTCAAAACTTTGTAATAGATATACATAGAAGATTATTCTAATTATATCCAACTTTCCTTAAAAGTGCATTTTTCTATTAGAAATATTATATGGTGCTATCCTACCTCAAGTGTTTTGTCTATTTTTGATTGGGTGCTCAGAATTATGCTAAAAAATCAAGCTATCAGTGTTAGCACAGTTTTATGCTAAGTCATGAGTCTATTTTAATTTTTTTGTTTCTTAGGATAGAATTTGTAAATTTCAAAAGAAATTAGAACGCTACCAAAATTTCCGGTAGCGTCTAATTTAGCTCTTTTCGGACAGTTTTTTTTTAATTCAGTTTTGTGTCTGTTTTTTTTTTAACCTGATGCTACTAGAAATTTCGGTAAATTTCATTCTTTTAAAAATAAAAATAAAAACGCATCCGCTTTTGTGTTAAGCCACATGTTCCCATTATCGACTATGTTTTTTCTTCTTTAACCTTTTATCATGAGTTAGGTCCCGTGATAGGAAATGTTTATGTTGAGTGTGTTAAGTTGAAGTCATCATTTATACATGGTGAACGCTAGGTGTCAATTAGTAGTTTTTAAAAGCATATCGTTGTTTTTCTTCTATGTCAACTGAGTCATTTCATCAACATGTCAAAGTATGTGTTATGTGTTAAGAAAGATCGTGGATCTGCAGTTTTAATGCGATGACCGTTTGGTTTGATCACACATGGATGTTGCCGGAAATTTGTCCTTGTAATAAAGATACAATGTGTAATATCCCCAACCGTTTAACCGGTTGGACCAAATCATAATAGTAGTAGACTAATAAATAAATTAATAAATAAAGTGGCATTGGCCCATGGTTTTTCCTTTTGGGTTGTTTTAACCCCAAGTATTTGCCCATGGTTTTTCCTTTTGGGTTGTTTTGACCCCAAGTATTTGCGCATGGTTTTTCCAAGTAGCCCGACTATAAAAGGAGGAGGAGGAACGAGAGAAACTCATGGAATTCAATATTTTCTTCATTGATATTCTGAGAACTCAGAGGATTTTTCAAGTGAGGATTTTTGGGTGAGATCCTTAAGCTTCCTTCGGTGAGATTCGAGAATCTCACCCTAGTAAGCAAACCCAACTTCGGTGGTTTCTATAATGACCCTAGCTGGTCGAATTCATTTCATATTTGTTTTGAAACGGGGTTTTCATCTATTTTTACTTTACAGTTTATGAGCATGGATATGAGATCTGCCCCGCTGGTTTTATTATAATATTTGCATTTCTAGATTGGCAAAGGAAGAAAGCACAGATCTATTGTAGCAAGCTGTTGCAGCACCACCACAGCACTAAGTCAAGGGTTATTAATTGGCATCATGATGTAATTTATCCATCTACATTGTGGTCAAATTGCTTGTATTACATGGGCTAAATTCCTTAATAAATGATATTTGGTGGATTTCCTTAGGGCTTGTTTAAATATGGTGATTTGAACTTAATTATGTGTGATGGAGTATTATGTGTATATGTTATCACGAGGGTTTTTTATAATAAGCATATTAATTTGATGTTATATTTTTACTATTATTACAACAGTGGCATTATATATTCCTTAAAGGATATTACAGTGGTATCGGAGCTCCATCTTGGCCAGTTGTGGGATGCCAAGGAAGGAGAAACAAAAGGGTATTACTGTCAATTGGGAAGGAAAAAGGGCTAGGAGTCAAGAGAAAAAGGAAGGGGAAGAAATACCAATGGGTGATCATGAAAATACCAAACTTGAAGATGTCTTACAAAATATCGCCAACACTCAAAACGCCATCATGGAACTCCTTAAAGTACAGATCCGAAAACCTAATGTGAAAAGAAATAATGAGGAAGGAGGTTCCCACTCAGGTGGGGATGGTCCACCGCACGAGTATCTCAATGTTTGTAGCAACGGTCCATCACACGAACATGTCAACACTTGGATCAACCCTTTTAGCCGGCCAACCATGCCTCCATTTTTGGATGACTCCTCTACGGAGCAAGATTGCCCTTCACCAATTGCAGAAATGGTTACCGCATGGATGAAATAATATGATACATTGCCTCCCAACGTGAAAGCAACCTTGAGCCTTAATGACTTTTACTACATGAGGAGCAAACAACAAAGGAAGGCAACCACATATGGGGGCCATCAGTCAAACGTAGATTTGCAGAAGGCTGTGGGAAAAGAAACTCTTCCTTATTTTGATGGATCTTCGAAGAGTTCTGCACGGTCATGGGTACATAAACTTGATACGTATTTCCAGCTCAATCCCATGCGGGAGAAGGATGCCATCAAATACGCCACACTTCATCTTGACGGAGAAGCACATGAATGGTGGAAACATGGTATGACCACTCTGGGACATGCCAACATCATCTCTTATATAGAATTCACATAGAGGTTAATAGAAATATTTGATAGGAAGGATCTTGAGATGTACTTCCAGGAGCTAACCCAGCTTCGATAGACAGGGAGCCTTGAATCTTATGTTGCAGAATTCCAGAGGCTTGCAGTAATGGTTAGCGACCTCTCCATGACTCGGTTGGTCATGTTATTTATAGAAGGATTGTCAGAACCCCTACGAGGTTGGGTTATGGCCTACCAACCTACCACCTTGCAAGATATAATTAACCATGCAAGGGATATGCAGGATGCAGTACCCAAGAATAGATTCCTACCTAAATTTTCTATTCCTCAGAAAGGGAAGGAAGTCAAGCAGCAACAACGAGAGTCATTTGGTAAGGGGAAGTTGGATGATGAGAACAGGAAAGATCTCAGAAGGAGAAGGCTATGCTTCTCTTGTCAAGAACCTTGGGCACTGGGACATCGGTGTACTAAAGGGAAGGCCCACTATATTGAAGTATTTTCTGAAAGCGAAGATGAGGAAGAGAATCCAGAGCTCGATCAAAGGGAATCAGAAGGTATGGGGCCAATACAAGAGGAAATCCAGGAAGAAGCATTGCTTCTCTTATAGGGGTCCCAAGATATCACACCCTCCGGGTTAGGGGCACCATACAAGGACAGAAGGTTACTGTGCTAATTGATGGTGGGGCCTCCCACAACTTCATTGATGCAAAATTCGTAGCCAAAAGGGGACTGGCTACTGAATAATTTGAAGGATTTACAGTTTTGATTCCTGGAAAGAAAGAGCACAACCGCATACCATGCACTAAGATAGTTCCTAACATGAGCCTAGCAATGGGAAACTACACAGTTACAGATAACTTCTTTGTCGTAGATTGCCCAGACTCTCATGTAGTATTGGGGGTACAATGGCTATATTCTATCGAAACTGATACAGTAAACCACCAAGACTTGGAACTCGCATTCACAAGACCAGATGGTAAAAGGGTGAAGTTGAGAGGAATGCATGCATATCGTCCTAAGGATGTGACATCCAATCGGATGGAGGCAGACCTTCGATATGGGGATATTTTATGGGCAGTAGAGTGTCGAATCATGGAGAAGAAACCAGTAGAACAACATAAGGAGTACTGCCCTGATATTATGGCACTATTGCAAAAAATACTAAAAGGTCTTTGGAGATATACCCCCAGGACGACCACCTGATAGAGGATTTGAGCACATCATCGAACTAGGGGAAGGGGTCCAAGCTATCATCACTACCCCTTACCGACACCGCAAAGTGTACAAGGATGAGATAGAAAATGCAATAAAAGAATTTTTGGCATTAGGACACATTCAGCTGAGCGAGCCCTTTTGCTTCGTTCGTAGTATTGGTCAAGAAAAAGGATGGGTCCCTGAGGATGTGTATAGATTATTGAGCATTGAATAATAAGACCATCAAAAATCGATATCCTATCCCCAGGATGATGAATTGATGGATGAGTTTAAGGGAGCCAAGTACTTCTCAAAAATTGACCTTCGCTCAGGGTATCACCAGATCAGGGTTCGTGATCAAGACATTCCAAAAACATCTTTTAGATGCCAATATGGACATTATGAGTTCCTAGTGATGCCTTTTGGGTTGACCAACTCCCCTGCGACATTCCAGTCATGCATTAACCATGTATTCAACAAGCAACTGCGTAAATTTGTTTTGGTCTTCTTCGACGACATCCTGATCTTTAGTGAAACATAGGAAGAGCATCTGCAACACCTGGACGAGGTCTTCGAAATATTGGGGGCACAACAATTTTATGCCAAAATCTCTAGATGTGAGCTTGGGATGACAGAAATGATATATCTGGGTCACATCATTGGGGGCCAGGGTTTTAAGGTCCACCAGGAGAAGATTGAAGCCATTATCAATTGGCAAACTCCCAAAAATGTAATAGAGTTAAGGTGCTTCTTGGGTATTTGTACTTATTACAGAAGATTTGTAAAGGGGTATTCACAACTAGCAGCCCCTCTTACTGACTTGACAAAAAGAGGAGCCTTTTATGGATAGAAACCACCAAGGAGACTTTTGAGCAGATGAAGGAAGTCATGAGTTTGTGTCCAGTTCTAGCCTTGGTAGACTTCTCTCAAACATTTGTATTGGAGTGTGAAGCTTTTGGGGAAGGAATCGGGGTTTCCCTAACACAGAACCATCATCCCATTGCTTTTGAGAGTAGAAAGTTGCATGATTATGAATGCTCTTACTCCATTTATGATAAATAAATGTTGGCTATTATGCATGCAATGGCCAAGTTTCGTCCATATCTAGTGGGGAACCAGTTCAAAGTCAAAACTGCTCACAATAGTATCAAATACTTCCTCGATCAGAAGGGATTAAATGAAAGGCATAAAAAATGGATTAGTAAGATCCAAGCCTACGATTTTGAGATTGAATATTTCAAAGGTAAAAAAAATGCAGTTGCAGATGCCTTATCAAGGAGACCAGCTACCTTCTCTCTCATAGATATTGTGGATGACTGGAAGTCCCATCTTTTGGTGAAATACTCAAAAAATCAATAAGCTTGTGAGATCCTTGACGGACAGTCAATAGACATCCGTTATAGAGTTTTCAATGATATTATCTATTATAAGGATCAAATCTATCTAGTACTTGAGTCTCAACATAAGATGAAGATTCTACAAGCAGCCCATGACTCCCCTTTAGCTAGACATCTAGGATTTATGAAGACTTATAGGACCATCAGGGAAAGGTTCACATGGAAGGGACTCAAGAAGGACATTATCAAATATGTTAAGGAATGTGGTACCTGTCAAAGTAATAAGGTTGAACATACACACCCAGTAGGTTTATTACAACTAATACCCATTCCAGAACAAAAATGGGAGAGTATATCCATGGATTTCATTATAGGGCTACCCTCTTCACAAGGCAAAGATTGTATTTTTGTGGTGGTGTATTGTATCACCAAGTACGCTCACTTCTTTGCAATCCCCTCCAAAATTTTTGCATCTCAAATAACAAAAATATTCTTCCAAGGGGTATTCCGTCTACATGGTTTGCCCAAAACCATGGTTTTGACCCCAGGTATTTTCCCATGGTTTTTCCAAGTAGCCCGACTATAAAAGGAGGAGGAATGAGAGAAAATAATGGAATTCAATCTTTTATTCATTGATATTATGAGAGCTCAGAGGAGTTTTCAAGTGAGGATTTTCAGGTGAGATCCTCAAGCTTCCTTCGGTGACATTCGAGAATCTCACCCTAGTAAGCAAACCCAACTTCAGTGGTTTCTATAATCACCCTAGCTGGTCGCATTCATTTCATATTTGTTTTTGAAAGGGGGTTTTCATCTATTTTTACTTTACAGTTTATGAGCGTGGATATGAGATTTGACCCGCTGTTTTTATTATAATTATTTGCATTTCTAGATTGGCAAAGGAAGAAAGCACAGATCTATTGCAGCACCACCACAGCACTAAGTCAAGGGTTATTAATTGGCATTATGATGTAATTAATCCATCTACATTGTGGTCAAACTACTTGTATTACATGGGCTAAATTCCTTAATAAATATATTTGGTGGATTTACTTAGGGCTTGTTTAAATATGGTGATTTGAACTTAATTATGTGTGATGGAGTATTATGTGTATATGTTATCACGAGGGTTTTTATAATAAGCATATTAATTTGCTATTATATTTTTACTATTATTACAACAGTGGCATTATATATTCCTTAAAGGATATTACACAATGAAGTGACTGCTAGGTCCAGCTCCGCTCATCTCCAGCCACCTGTAGCATACCATCTGAAACTCTGCAGCCAACTAAAGTTCATCATGACTACCACTGGGTTTATGCTACAGTCTAAGATATTGACCATAATGAAAATTCTTGTGCATGGGAAGGTGAACCAACGTATCTGTTTTAAACCACTGAAAAGAAAGGAAGACCATTAATTTTGACTTTAACTATTGGTGAACGACATATTCTAGTGAGAAGCTCGAGAAAGGAATCTTAGAGTTCAAAGGGATTTCATTGAAGACACAACAACACCTGTTAAGTGAGCTCCTCTAGTCTTGCCACCTATCATATTTCAATAGACAAACTTCTTTATTACTGAATATGACTAAGAAAGGAGGAAAGCTAAATCGAATTGAACCCCGAGGAGTTGATCTAGTTGATACTAATACAAATGTGAGAAGGTTTTTGTTAAATTAGGGTGGTATCCATTGTGTTCAAGATTGGGAAGCTCCCATTTAGGAGTAGGTCAGGAATTTGCACACTCTTTCAATGTCATGAAGAAACTATCTAAGGTCTCATATTGCAAGTATCATCAGAGTCAATTGCTGAAGATTTCAACCTTCCACATGATGGAGAAAAATGGTTTAAATTCCAAGTCATCACTAGAGGAGACCTCTTCCTTAAAGATGGACATAGAGATCCCAACTAGGCTAAAGGAATTCCCAACAACTACCTCAAAAATGAATTTGCTGAGACTGTTAAGCTCATAAAAATTTATCTCACCTGTTGTTGGGTCTCAGAAATGTCCTTAAAAGGACATCCACTTTCATTATCATATCCATTATATCACCTCCATTTCACTACCATGTCACTACATTCATCTCACTTTCATCATCATTTGGGTTACCCTTGTGTTTTCCAAACATTATTAATTTCTAGTGTTCTTAAGTGAATTTGTGATCAAAAGTTAAAAAATAATATGCATATGCTTATACCTTAAAAGTGGAAAGAGTTTTGTGACGTGTAGGTTCATAGGAAGCTTCCAAGGCCCTCTTATGTGGCTCCCAAAGATCAAATTCGAAATTATCTATTATGATATGAAGGAGATTTGAAGGAGGTATATGTGGCCTATGGTTAGCAAATTGGTTGAGAATATTATGGGTAAAAAGAGAGGAAGAAGGATCCTCATTAATGAGGAAGTTGCTTAGGAATTTGTATAAATGGGAGATATCTCTCCTTTATTTTGTAACTTAAGCTTGGTGATGGAACTTTTGTTAATTTAACATGCCATCTTATTATTTTGTACTTTGTAATTTTGAAAAACTTGAATAAATATTTGAGGTTCCAAGCATGGAAGGAGATGTGAAGTAGGAGATATCATGGAGCATATTAGAATGTAAGGTAGAGTAGGTTTTCTTTTGTAATTTTTCTTTGATTTCATTCAAGTATGTGATTTCATTATTATGTTGTTTTCATTTCATTGAAAGTTTGATAGTTTAGATTTTCAATTCATGCAAGTGTGTTTGACCAGTCGATTGTAGAATGATTAGTTTTTAATTTTAGTTGAATATGTAAATTTGTGCTCGCTAAGTCATCTAAAGGGAGTGCTTCTATTATTTTCCAATTGGATCAGACTTGGGCATTCATATATACAACAACATGTTTTTTTACTTGTCTTTGTCATTTAAATTCTTAGCAATAAAATTTCCAGTTGACTGTGTAAATTTGTGCTCACTAAGTCATCTCAAGAAAGTGGTTCTATCATTTTCCAATTGGATCAGATTTGGGCATTCAGATATACAACAACATGTTTTTTACTTGTATTTGATTTCAATACAACAATCCTAGATTAGAATTCAATTATGCAACTGGATTAAATTCTAATTCCTGAATGTAGAATAGATTTTCAAGTTAATGTAGGAATGGTGTGATTAGGTTAGTTTTTAGTTTTCATAAACTAATCCCTAGCCTATATTGTGCATGTATGTCTCACAAGTCCTATAAATCCCGGATTGATAATTTACGTTAGTAATCTAATACAAATTATTTTACTCAACATTTTGGCATCGTTTTCGGGGAGACGTACATAGGGATTAGTGTTAGTTTAGAATGTCATTTCATTTGTTAGCTTAGTTTCAATTCCATCGCAATTTCACTTTTCGTTACTAGATTAATTTTTTGTTTTACCTAACAATTTCATTTTTTTTTCTACAATTTCATTTTCACCTTTTTCAATTAATTTATTTCATTTTTCTTACAACTCATTTTTTTCTAGTTTTTAGACTTTGACCAAATAAAATTAGTTTTTAAGTTTTGAAAAACTAAAATAAATATTTTTTTTTTCAAAATCAAATAAAATACAATAAAAGCCGACGTTGATAAAAAATTTGATTAAAAAAAAAAAAAATTAAACCAAGAAAAATCATTAAAAAAAATCATATATAAAACAATAAAACATTAAAAACCTAAAAAAAAAAATCTAAAAATAACAAAAACATTAAAAAAAAATTAAATACACAAAAACCAAAATAACTAAACGAAAACAAAACAACTACAACTCCACATTGCATTGCATATATATACAATAAAACAAGGTGAAATAAAACCAAACAAACGAATGTAGTGCCAAGACTACAATTGCAAATTAACAAAATTAAAATTTCATGTAAAACCACTGTCAACAAAGGCCTAGTTGCTATTTGTGGTGTTGGTGAAAACGTATACCTCTCTCGCCATCATATGAGAGGTGAAAGTTCTACTAGCGCTAGCCCAAATCTCTGCAAAATCCATCACGATTGCTTTTCCCAAGTGAAATATTTGCACATTGAATTCAATTCGTTGATGGTTCCATATTTCACAAAAGATCCAGACATTAAATTTATGCAAATAGTTGTGATCCAAATATGAGATCTGGTCAAGGTTCGACTGATCTAGGTTTAATTGTTGGAAAATTTAAATTGCTCGGTGTTATTTGATGGGAAATCTAAATCAAATTCTAATTTTCGTAAGCTATGGGATTTATTTAGAGAGAAATTAGCACCAATATGCAATATCTAGCTCTAAATCAATGGGATCTCATTTTAATTTGAAGCATGCCAACCAAAAGAATCTGAGGATGATGTTAGAAACATGCTGCCTGGACTTTTCATAAAGTCATTATTCAGCTTACACATGAAAGACTGTGCACATAATTTCTCTAGCCCATGAGAAATGCATTGTAAATCAGTAAGCATGGCAATGACTTCTCCACATATTTCAGAATCTTTTCATAGCACACGCAGTAGGCCAACTGGGTTCGAAGTTCATTCAAATACAATAATGAGAAATATGTTAATGAATTGTTGGCAAATCAAATTCGTTGGAGATTTGTGGTAAGAAAACAAGTTCGAATTTAAATGAAATTATTCGGTGGAACTTATGAATTCGATGCATGTGGTGTAGTGGTTAGACAAAATCCAATTTCTGAACCTGTTTTTGCTCAGATCTAGCTGCTAATGATTTAATTGTCGGATCAACATTTCCAACAGGTTTGACATGTCGTTTTGAAACGGGTTTTGTGGCCAAGTGGAAGAAAATATGAAAAAACCAAGACATGGGTTTTTCTTAGAACGAGGTGAATTAAATAACTCCAAAAGTGGTTTCTTCAATTTCACAACCGTTTGAGAGAAATTTGTCGTTCTTCAGAGCCTTAGCTTGCAGACTGCGTGAGGAAAACAATTTTTTTTTTTTTGCATGGTTTTTCTTGCAATAACATATCCAATTCACTAAAACTTTCATTTAAACAATGACTCTTACTCCCCAGAAAATCCTCAATAGATTTACCATCTCTATATGGCTTTACAACAAACCTCAACACGTGTTCTTGTGGGTGCTACTGTCATCTGGCTCCAATTTGAAAAGATTGGTATTCATCTAGTGACCGTTATTTTCCATGTTGTCATACTTAGCCTCACTATCTTGTTTGTCTGGTCAAATTAATCAGCCTTTATTAACAAACAACCTATGCGTATCCCTCAGATATTATTTCCTGAACAACCATTTCAGGATATTACTTTTGTTGACGGATTGGAGATCAACCGATTGTTGCTGTTATACACGATGTTGTAGAATTGAAAAAGTTTCTTATGGTTATTGCAGATCTCTCGCTTCTTTCTATGGTTGGAAATTAGGCTAATTTCTTGACTCTCTTCCATATTGAATTTTTTTTTCCATATAGTGTCGTACTATATGAAAAATATGAAGACCAGGTTTATGTCTTTGAATTCAAGGCAATGGATAGAGCTAAGAAGCATTCAAGGCAGTGGATTGAATTTGTGTAAGCAATCAACAAAATTGCAATGCTTACCCATTTAGAATTGTAGAATTTTCTTTGGAATTATTGAATTTTTATGCTAATGTTGTTGTTAAAAAAAAAATAAAAAATAAAAATAATAATAATAATAATAATAATAATAGTTGTTTACTACATCAATAAAACAAGTAGAATTTGATAATTTTTCTAGGATGTACTAATTAATTCAAAGGTGGGACTGATCATGAAAAATGCATAGCTGTGTGTAGACTTAAATTTTTGTTCAAAGTTTTTAGCTACAGAAATTGTGCAATTCTGCAGCTGAGAAACTTCACTGTTTCACCCAAATTTCAAATTAGCCTAACTTTCTCATACGGCATCGGATTTTGACGATTCAAGCATCGTTGGAAAGATATTGACGATATATACACAATGAGAAAGCTAATATCAAAGTTTGAAACTGTAAAAAATGAAGAAATTGTTAAAAACACACAGTAGGTAACTTGAGGCACTAGTTTCGACATAGGTATAAATTATTTTGGTTTTCCTTCGTCAACTTGTTTTATTAGTACCGATTCACAGTTTTTTTTGTAAATTTCATAACCGTAGAGATTGATCACCTCTCTCTTTTGATAGCCTTACATTCCATTGTAGAATAAGTACTAGTTTTTTTTGTAGGTTCTAGGAGGAAGGATACATAACCATAGGCAAATAATGTCTCTCTTATAGACCACATTTATTTCACAAGAAGATGATTTACAACAAAGATGAAACATCAATGCATGAGCACATGCTAATGCAGATCAGATCCAACACTTGCAAGCCTTTCAGATGCCATTGTCTCCCTTACATCCACGCTTCTTAATAAAACATTCACCTCATTTCCCTTCATATTTTCCATTCACATTCATTCTTCATTCACGTTCACTATCCATTCGCATTCATTCACTTCCATCCACCCCTAACTCATGAATACAATAAATCAACTCACTTACATGCCAATTAAATTTTTCATTTTCATGTTCATTTTTCTTTCCCAAATAAATCCTCCTTCAAAGAAAACAATATATTATAGTCCTTTTTGAGTTTTAAAAATATTTTCAAAAAGTACCCTAAGGTTTGCATGCCTTAATGGCAAGTTCTGTTGCTAACAAACAATGGGAATACATTAATGTCCCTTGTTTGCTGGATCTTCTAGGTGACTCAATGTCAGCAAAATTTATTCGTACCTAGAAAGATGTGCTTAGGCATATTGACTCACGTTTTCATCAATGGTGAGAGGTCTCGTCTTGATTAGTGACATACATTAATGGCCACTAATTCAACAATTTCTTAGTATGTTAGACATCGAAAAATTAATTCACATAGATAATAATTGTGCCAATGTGTGATAATGACATGAAGACTATCAGATCCATCATTATTCAGCATTTGTAACACATGTAGCAGATTGGTGGATTCAATAAATTTAGTAGCAGCAATAAAGACTCACTTTCACAACTTCATCCACCATTTGCACAACCAATTGAGGAAGAATCAGATCATATTTTTGCAGCGGCTACATATGCATAGCTTATCCATTTCATAGGTAAGTAAAGGTATTTTCTTTTATAATTTTTTATCATGCAATTCCTTAAAATGATGACATTATAATTTTTGGATAAACACTCCACAATATTCCTTTTCTCACTTCATAAAATTGCAAAAGAAAACCATTAGTTTCGGGGAAGGGATATTACTCTATATATTTACATCTTATGCCGCATCACTTTCATATCACCAACATACAAATACTATTGCATTAAGATTAAAAAAGATTATATTTCTTGCAAATCATCAAATTGATGAGCTTATGGCTAATTGAAAAGATAAATTCTCAATTCTTTCAAGATATTTGGATACAACAAAGATTAAACAAATTATTGTTACACAAGAACCAATACTCATCAATTTTGGTTGTCACACAAGAACCAACCATAAAAAAATCAATTTTGGTTGTCACACAAGAACCAACCATAAATATGAATGTTGGAATCCAATGGATTTCAAATAAAACTTTCCAAAAATAATGAAGTTATCAAATGCTATGATAATGCAAAGTTAAAGGAGAATTAATACAAGCCAAATCTCATTCAAAAGCAAGACAATTCAAAGATCAAATGAGTCAATGTAATAGGTTGCTTGAGGACATGAAACAACTTCAGTTGGGGGGTATGTTGGGTCTCAGAAATGTCCTTAAAAGGACATCCAATTTCACCATCATATCCATTATATCACCTCCATTTCACTACGATGTCACTACATTCATCTCACTTTCATCACCATCTAGGTTACCCTTGTGTTTTCCAAGCATTATTAATTTCTAGTGTTTTTAAGTGAATTTGTGATCAAAAGTTAGGAAATAATATGCATATTCTTATACCTTAAAAGTGGAAAGAGTTTTTTGACATGTGTAGGTTCATTGGATAACATGTGACCATTTTTTGTTTTACAGGTCAGGTCAACCTGCACCTACACCAGATGTTCTAGCTCAACCATCTCCAGCTTCACAACAACATCTTCGGCCTACAAAGAGAACTAAGAGAAAGGATAAGAAGGAGAACATCCATAAAAAGGCTAAAGATAGAAAATAAAAGACTCCTTCAATCAAGGTTGAGAAGTAGTTGGAGAAAGGAGAAGGATCATCAAACAATAAGCCTAAATCCATCAATATGGTTCCTCCCATTTCTCCTTTTCCTAATGTTTATACAAGAGCATGGAGAGGAAAGTCTGCAACTGTAGAAAAATCCAAAGCACAGGTGCTACCGGAAGTTTCGAAAGAAGGCATCCAATAGAAAATTCAGAAGGAATATCAGCCCACTAAGTTTGATGACAAGATCCTAAAAGATGCAGGGTATGATATTAGCAGCAAGAGAAAGAAAAGGATGTGAAACCTATTTTTGGTAGTAGAAAAGGACAAACTAGAGACAACAACAAGTTTAGGCTAAAATATAAGGCCCCGAATAATCCATGTTTGTTGACAGAGGTCATAGATGTAGAAGGAAAATCTAAAGGGTTACAGACTCTAACTCCCTCAATTACAAATACTAATGAGTCCAAGAAGAAAGACAAAAGCAAAGCCCCTTCAGACCAACAAACATAATCTTCAAAAAGTAGAAAAATTCAAAAGGGTTCAAAGGAGAAAACAACCACTGTCAAAGAAACAACCACTAGTACCACAAGATCAAAATCAGTTGTTGACAACAAATCATACTTGGACAAGCTTGTAGAAGCAACAACCCATATGGAAGAAAGGTAAAAGGGTTTCCTAATAAAAGACCCTTTTTCTTACTAAGTACATTCTTGAACAACAACTCAAGTTTCAAAGTGTATAAGTTGGCACATGCTTTTCAAGTGCTTGTTGTACATTTTTGAAAAAGAAACAGAGCGCTACTGGAAATTTCGTTAGCATTACAATTTTTGCGCAGTTACAGGTTTTTACTAGAATTTCCAGTAGCGCCTATGTTAAATGATTTTTGACAACTGTTAGCAAAGTTTCCGAGAAAGTTTAGGAAAGATAAGGACTCTTAACGATATGGATATAACAAGTGATGGTTTATAAGTGGTTATGAGGTTGTTGAATGTCATATTTAATGAAGACACATGGTTATAAAAGATTAAAGTCATGAGGACACAAATCAACAGAAAAAGGGGCAGCATGTCAGCACACTCAGTAGTACAGTCCGAACTGTCTTCTCTTCTCTCATCTACATTTTTCCTGTTAGTTAAATTTTGATGGGATATATATTTAATATCCTATAACACCTATTTAATGTGAGCAAGAGTGGTTCCTTATTTTTAGGAGAGATGGAGTTGGTGCCTCTCTATCTATATATATCATTTGTAAATACCATTTCAGGGTTGGATGTTGCTATACCTGAAGACTTAATATAATAAATAAAACTCCTTTTTCACTTCGTTCTGGAGGATTTTGTGATTCAAGGACTATATAATGTATGGTGTTTTTCTCTCATTCTTTATTTCTTTTTATTTATGAGTTGCAGTAGCTAGTAAAGTATGAGTAAGAGAATTATTAGAGGATCTAATTGTTAATTATCAACTGTCTAGTCTTATGCAAATAATATGTATGTTGTAGATAATGTTAGTGAAGGTTTCATGAAGGATTTATGAAATTATTTATACATGTATGGTACTTTCTAAATGTTTTTTACTTTACATAAAACAAAGTTTATGTAAAGAGCCACTATTGTAGCTGTGTGACTGATTTAGGATATGCATATTTCTTAGAGTAAGTACCAAATATCTATCTCCTTTTATTTGTTACAATCTTCTCCCTATACTACCAATTTACCCATACAATTTATACTTGCCACAACTTTCCAAATGCATGAAAGTCTTAAAGAAAAAAAAGTCGTTTCAAACTCTTTAAGAAGCCATCCCACCACTCGAAACCTTTAAATTAGAAATGAACTATGATGTGTAAGGCTTACTCCTTTTTCAGTCAAGGAGAGACTCCTTGTGCTAACACTCGGAATAACAAAAAACATGAATGATTGCGTAGTGTTCATCGTTTTGAAACCCATGCTACTTGTTTCGCGCGAAATGGGCTCCGTATGACTTCAGAAACGAGTTCTGTTCGTTTTCATAAACATGAAAATTTGGTAAAAAAATTACAAATAGGTAGCCCAGTCAGTAGTTTGTACTAATGAGGTGGCATGCTGACTGGGCAGGTCAACATCTTGGTCAACCATGTTCTCCAGAAAATTATTGACTGCCAATTGGCAGGTAGTGGTTGGTGCATTTTGGTATGTGTTGGAAATTTTTTATTGGTTGTGGCTAGACTAGTGAGGAGGAGGCACGTGGCTTAGCCTAGGGCCGCCACGTGTCCTCCTCACGACATAATAAAACTATGGTTATGGACCGTAGGGACCGAATGGGGGTCCAACATGAGACCTCCACCAAACTAACATGCCGTGCTAACAACTCATCTACACAACGGTTCTTACCCATATGCATTTTCATATCTATTTAAATTTTAATCAACTTGGCATCGGGAGTAGAGGGGGCCAAACCCCAAGTAATGCGACCAAAAATCAGACAGTCATTCATCTTCATTCGAGGGTATTTCATAAAACATCCTAAGTTGTGGGATGAACAATTGCATTACATTCATCTTGTTCAAGGGTATTGCATAAAACATCCTATGTTGTGGGATGAACAATTGCATTACATTGATCATGCTTACAACCATGCAAAACAATCCTCTACACAAACATCGTTGTTTGAGGCATGTCTTATATACTTTCCAAAATCGCCATTGGATTTCATTTTTGGAAAATATGTGGCTATAGATCGGCATAGAAACATAGGTAAAGAAAAGAAATTCATAGAGAACATTCAATTGATCCATCAAACAGTTCAATATCAACTAGAAAAAATTCAAGGCAAGTACAAAGCGAGACACAAAAAACATCATGTGGATCATAAGTTTCATGCTGGTGATGAATTTTAGCTTCACATTAGCAAGGAGAGGCTTCAAGGATAAGGTAAACAACTGAAACCAATCCGTTATGGTCCTTTCAAAATTCTGGAAAATATTGGTAACAATGCCCTCAAGCTTGATTTGCCCTCATATATGAAAATTTACTCTATTCTTAATGTTGAAAATTTAAGATTGTATGAGCCTCATTTGATTGAAGATCAAAGAGAGAATGTTCAACTTCCATTTATTGACTATTTTTCTCTAGAATTATTTGTTGAGTTTCAACAAGACACCATACTCGACAGAATAACAAAGAAATCGAAAAGAGGAAGTGTTGACTATCTTCGAGTGGGGCTCAAGGGAAAAATTCCTTCAAAAGCCAAATGGATTGAAATTGGGAAGGTCAGGAAACATTTCCCTCACCTTTTCAACAAATAAATATGATCTTTTGGTGTCCAAAAGCTTCTATCAGGGAGGAATGATCGGGTGCTTAGAATTATGTTGTTATAAAACCAGCTCCCAAAATAGAATAAAAGAGAGATCACCGCCTTAGAAATCATCCACTTCTAGGGGGAAACCTACTTTACATTATAAATGAACAATTCTTGGATGATATAAATGAAAAATGGAGTCCACGGGGTCATAATATAATCCTAGCCGACCTAACAATAATAATGTAAGGGCACAACAATAACAATAGTGAGCTATTATGGGGCACAATAATAGAAATATGGGGACTGCAAGGGTACAAAAATAACAATAAGGGGGATACACTAACAACAATAATGGATTATACTAGTATTATAGGAACCTAACATGCCCCTCTCCTTCAAACAAGTGTTGTCCTCAACGCTTGATTATTTCTAGATGCTTCTGTATAAAATTATCATCCTCCGATGTGGAATATTTAGTGGGTAAGTTATCCCACTTGGTGAGATACTCTAAAATTGATCGATTTCGTAGTTTTTGAATTCGTATTTCTGTTATGGATTTAGAACTTCTTTCATTGTGATGTTGATATTCTTGTTTTTTCATTCGATTCTGCACCAAGGTTAGGTTATCCTTTGAGAGTTGGAGAACTTGTTGTTGATGCTCGATGTGATCTTCCATTGCTTTATCATCCATATTAGATTTTTTTTATCCTTCGAACCATCCAACTTAGCTTCCATGTCTTATTTTAAACCATCTATTTCATCTTTGGTTTCTATTTGTAACATCGAAATTTGTTGCACTTGGTACAATAATTTTGATATATCATACTACAATTCTTCCTCTTCATGCATCATAGAAGAGGTTTATGAGGGCTTAATGGGTGTGGAATTATTTTTGGGAGACATTATATAACTCAATACTGACATATATTCTTCAATATTCCCTTGGAATCACTTCAAACTATTTTTTCAAATAAAATTTATGCAAACTTGTTTTAAAAAATATACACCTTTTTCTTACTTTTGAGGAGCTCAATATTGAAACTGATGTATCTTTGTAATTTCAGATCTTCAATATATGAAATTCAGTCTTGTATTAGCCCTCTGAGTCTTCTTTCCAATTCCACAAGTCAGATCTAATTTGGATTCTTCAAGACAAAATTGTGCCCAATCTCCCACAATGACCTAATTATGGACTGCTTCAGTAGAGAGAACTCATACAGAATGCCATGTGTCACTGTTTCAACATTCGGCTCTAAAATAGATACACAGGAAACTGAAGTTTGTGTGCTTTCAGCCACTTTTTACATAATTCCAATCCAATGCTCAGAGAGAGAGAGTTATGAAAAAGTTCCCAAGGTCACCTCTTTGAGATGAAATTTGGGAGCCTACAAAAACCCTAATTTCCACAAATAATATCTCATAAAATATTGTGAACTAGGATCTAAAATTTTTACACAACATTCCTCAAGATGTCTTTGCAAATGGGTTTTTTTTAGCTTATGAACTTTCATAGAAAAAAAGTTATATAGAACATTCCACGATCACCTGTTTGAAGCAGTGAAACCCTAGAATCCAAAGCTCTAATACCAAATGCTATGAATCTAGCTCCAAAAATAGAAGAAAAGAGAGATCAATGCCTTATTAATCAACCAATTTTAGGGGGAAACCTCCTTTACTTGACATAAATGAAAAATTCTTGGATGATACAAATGAAAAAACCTCCTTTCTATATATAGGAGTCCATGGGGCCACGATATAATCCTACCCGACCTATCAATACTAATGTAAACACACAACAATAATAATAGTGACCATTATGGGGCACAATAATAGCAATATGGGGACTACAGGGGTACAAAAATAACAATAAGGGGGATACAAAAACAATAATAAGGGGTTATACTAGTATTATAGGGACGTAACATATGCTAAAAAATAAAATTTCTCATAATTACACAAAACATGAACTACCGCGTAGCGTTCGTCGTTCTAAATCTGGTGCAACTCGCTTCATGTGAAATGGACCCCACATTGATTCAGAAATGAGTTCTACATGTTTTCCTAAAGAGGAAAATTTGGTAAAAAAATTGCAGATAGGGAGCCCAATCAGCAGTCCATACTATTGACGTGACATGCTCACTGGGTAGGTCAACATGTTGGTCAACCAGGTTTTCTAGCAAATGATTAACTGCCAGGTGGCAGTGGTGGTTGATGTGTTTTTGTGTGTTGGAAATTTGTTATTGGTTGTGGCTAGACTAGTGAGGAAAAGGCACATGGCTTAGCTCGGGGCCTTCATGTGTCCTCCTCACGACATAGTAAAACTTTGGTTATGGACCTGAGCGATTGGGAAGGGGTCGAACACAAGACCTCCTCCCAACTAACATACCATTATACCAACTCATGTACACAATGGTTCTTACACATATAAATTTTCATATCTATTTAAATTTTAACCAACGCGCTGTTAGGGGGAGAGGGGGCTGGCCCCCAAGTCATGTGACCAACACCCAAGACCATAGACGAAGCACCATAGTGCTATCCCTCAAGCACGATTATTAAACCTTTATCCATGTTTAATTGACATTAAATTGGTGTTATGAACAAGGCACCATTACCACATTAATCTCAGATTAAATAATGGTAATCACAGTTTATTAGTGCTAATACACTTCACAGGCGTCATTAGCAAAACTAAATGTCCCACAATTTGTGTCGTTGGTCCATGGAATTGTAGGAAAATTTTCCAAATTCTTGGCAGATTTGTAGGACTGGCCCGAATTTTGTGCAAATTGTGGAGCGAATTGTGGGAAAATTAGGCCAGACCTTGACTCATTTAATTTTCTACCAAATCATGAGCAGAAAGAGGCCAAGGTACCATTTTTGAGCGTTATGGACACAATGAAGCAGGTTTCAGGAGCATAAAATCATTATAAACACATCATTTTTCAAATTTGAGCATAATATAGAGGCCTAAGCCATGGAAGTTGGACCAAGGAGATGTAGCCCAGGAGGGGTGAACTCCTTCATTAAATCCCCGTGTTGATGTGTTGTATGGTGATGTAGTGTACTTTTTTTTGCTTTTGTTATGTCTTTGTTTATGTCAAATTGTTCATAAAATTAACATAAAAATCACTCACGAGACTCGGTAACTTGCAAGATAAATTTAACCCTTAAGCACATGTAAAACATTTATTTCAAAATTATTGACTGCCAAGTGGCAGGCAGCGGTTGGTGCATTTTGGTACGTGTTGGAAAATTTTTATTGGTTTTGGTTAGACCAGTGAGGAGGAGGCACGTGGCTTGGCCTGGGGCCGCCACGTGTCCTCCTCACGACATAATAAAACTTTGGTTATGGACCGGACGGACCGAATGGGGGTCCAACACGAGACCTCCACCAAACTAACATACTGTGCTACCAACTCGTCTACACAATGGTTCTTACCCATATACATTTGCATATCTATTTAAATTTTAATCAACTTGGCATCAGGGGGAGAGGGGGCCAACCCCCAAGTCATGCGACCAAAAATAAAACAGTCATTCATCTTCATTTGAGGGTATTGCATAAAAAATCCTAT
Organism: Pinus albicaulis; assembly: GCA_034641835.2. Lineage (NCBI taxonomy): Eukaryota > Viridiplantae > Streptophyta > Pinopsida > Pinales > Pinaceae > Pinus > Pinus albicaulis. The sequence continues at coordinate 33,654 of JAXQQM020067511.1, read as the reverse complement.
GTTGTCGGATAAAAAATTTCATTACATTCATCTTCTTCGAGGGTATTGCATAAAACATCCTATGTTGTGGGATGAACAATTGCATTACATTCATCATGCTTACAACCGTACAAAACAATCCTCTACACAAACATCATTGTTTGAGGCATGTCTTAGATACTTTCCAAAATCGCCATTGGATTTCATTTTTGGAAAATATGTGGCTATAGATGGGCATAGAAACATAGGTAAAGAAAATAAATTCATAGAGAAAATTAAATTGATCCATCAAACAGTTCAAGATCAACTATAAAAAATTCAAGGTAAGTACAAAGCGAGACACAACAAAAATCATGTGGATCATAAGTTTCAAGCTGGTGACGAAGTTTAGCTACACATTAGCAAGGAGAGGCTTCAAGGAGAAGGTAAACAACTGAAACCAATCCGTTATGGTCCTTTCAAAATTCTGGAGAAGATTGGTAACAATGCCCTCAAGCTTGATTTGCCTTCATATATGAAAATTTACTCTATTGTTAATGTTGAAAATTTAAGATTGTATGAGCCTCATTTTATTGAAGATCAAGGAGAGAATCTTCAACTTCCATTTATTGACTAATTTTATCTATAATTATTTGTTGATTTTCAACAAGACACTATACTCGACAGAATAACAAGGAAATCGAAAAGAGGAAGTGTTGACTATATTCGAGTGGGGCTCAAGGGAAAAAATCCTCCAAAATCCAAATGGATTGAAATTGGGAAGGTTAGGAAACATTTCCCTCACCTTTTCAACAAATAAATATGATATTTTGGTGTCCAAAAGCTTCCATCAGGGAGGAATGATCAGGTGCTTAGAATTATGTTGTTATAAAACCAGCTCCCAAAATAGAAGAAAAGAGAGATCACCGCCTTATAAATCATCCACTTCTACGGGGAAACCTACTTTACATTATAAATGAACAATTCTTGGATGATATAAATGAAAAAAGGAGTCGACGAGGTCATAATATAATCCTAGCCGACCTAACAATAATAATGTAAGGGCACAACAATAACAATAGTGAGATATTATGGGGCACAATAATAGAAATATGGAGACTACAAAGGTACAAAAATAACAATAAGGGGGATACACTAACAACAATAAGGGGTTACACTAGTATTATAGGAACCTAACATGCCCCTCTCCTTCAAACAAGTGTTGTCCTCAACGCTTGATTATTTCTAGATGCTTCTGTATAAAATTCTCATCCTCCCATGTGGAATATTTAGTGGGTAAGTTATCCCACTTGCTGAGATACTCTGAAATTGATCGATTTCGTAGTTTTTGAATTTGTGTTGCTGTTACTGATTTAGAACTTCTTTCACTGTGATGTTGATCTTCCTGTTTTTTCATTCGATTCTGCACCAAGGTTAGGTTATCCTTTAAGAGTTGGAGAACTTGTTGTTGATGCTCGATGTGATCTTCCACTGCTTTATCATCCATGTTAGATTTTTTTTATCCTTCGAACCATCCAACTTAGCTTCCATGTCTTATTTTAAACCTTCTTTTTCATCTTTGGTTTATGTTTGTAACATTGAAATTTGTTGCACTTGGTACCATAATTTTGATATATCATACTACAATTCTTCCTCTTCATGTGTCATAGAAGAGATTTATGAGGGCTTAATGGGTGTGGAATTATTTTTGGGAGACATTATATAACTCAATATTGATATCTATTCTTCAATATTCCCTTGGAATCACTTCAAACTGATTTTTCAAATAAAATTTATGCAAACTTGTTTTAAACAATATACACCTTTTTATTAATTTTGAGGAGCTCGATATTGAAACTAATGTATCTCTGTAATTTCAGATCTTAAATATATGAAATTCAGTCTTGTAGCAGCCCTCTGAGTCTTCTTTCCAATTCCACAAGTCAGAGCTAATTTAGATTCTTCAAGGAAAAATTATTCCCAATCTCCCATAATGACCTAATTATGGACTGCTTCAGAATAAAGAACTCGTACGGAATGCCACGTGTCACTGTTTCAACATTCGGCTCTAAAATAGATACACAGGAAACTAAAGTCTGTGTACTTTCGACCAATTTTTACATAATTCCAATCCAATGCTCAGAGGGAGAGAGCTATGACGATTTTCCCAAGGTCACCTCTTTGAGATGAAATTCGGGAGCCTACAAAAACCCTAATTTCCACAAATCATATCTTGTAAAATATTGTGAACCAGGATTTGAATTTTTTACACAGCATTCCTCAAGATTTCTTCGCAAATGGGATTTTTTTAGCTTATGAACCTTCGTAGAAACAAAGTTATAGAGAAAATTCCACGATCACCTGTTTGAAGCAGTGAAACCCTAGAATCCAAAGCTCTGATACCAAATGCTATGAAGCCAGCTCCAAAAATAGAAGAAAAGAGAGATCAATGCCTTTTTAATCAACCAATTTGAGGGGGAAACCTCCTTTAATTTACATAAATGAAAAATTCTTGGATGATACAAATGAAAAAACCTCCTTTCTATATAAAAGAGTCCATGGGGCCACGATATAATCCTATCTGACCTATCAATAATAATGTAAAGGCACAACAATAACAATAGTGACTATTATGGGGCACAATAATAGAAATATGGGGACTACAGGGGTACAAAAATAACAATAAGGGGGATACAATAACAATAATAAGGGGTTATACTAGTATTATAGGGATGTAACATATGCTCAAAGATCAAATTTCTCATAATTACACAAAACATGAACTACCGTGTAGCATTCGTCGTTCTGAATCTGGTGCAACTAGTTTCACGTGAAATGGACCCCACATGGCTTCAGAAACGAGTTCTACATGTTTTCCTAAAGAGGAAAATTTGGTAAAAAAATTGTAGATAAGGAACCCAGTCAGTCGTCCATATTACTGACGTGACATGCTCACTGGGTAGGTCAACATGTTGGTCAACCAGGTTTTCTAGCGAATGATTAACTGCTAGGTGGCAGTGGTGGTTGATGCATTTTTGTGTTTTGGAAATTTGTTATTGGTTGTGGCTAGACCAGTGAGGAGGAGGCACGTGGCTCAGCCTGGGGCCTCCATGTGTCCTCCTCACGACATAGTAAAACTTTGGTTGTGGACCTGAGGGATTGGGCAGGGGTCGAACACGAGACCTCCTCCCAACTAACATACCATTCTACCAACTCATATATGCAATGGTTCTTACACATATAAATTTTCATATCTATTTAAATTTTAATCAGCTCGGTGTTAGGGGGAGAGGAGGATAGCCCCCAAGTCATGTGACCAACACCCAAGACCACAGACGAAGTACCATAGCGCTATCCCTCAAGCACTACTATTAAACCTTAATCCATGTTTAATTAACATTAAATTGGTGTTATGAACAATGTGCCATTACCACATTGATCTCAGATTAAATAATGGTAAGCACGATTTATTAGTGCTAATACACTTCAGAGGCATCATTAGAAAAACTAAATGTCCCACGATTTGCATCGTCGGTCCGCGAAATTGTAGGACAATTTTCCAAATTCTTGGTGGATTTGCAGGACTGGCCCTAATTTTGTGCAAATTGTGGAGCGAATTGTGGGAAAATTAGGCCAGGCCTTGACTCATTTAATTTTCTACCAAATCATGAGCAGAAAGAGGCCAAGGTGCCATTTTTGAGTGTTATGGACTCAATGAAGCAGGTTTCAGGAGTAGAAAATCATTATAAACACATCATTTTGAAAATTTGGGCATAATATAGAGGCCCAAGCCATGGAAGTTGGACCAAGGAGATGTAGCCCAGGAGGGGTGAACTCCTTCATTAAATCCCTGTGTTGATGTGTTGTATGGTGATGTAGTGTACTTTTTATTGCTTTTGTTCGTTCTTTGTTTATGTCAAATTGTTCATAAAATTAACATAAAAATCACTCATGAGACTTGGTAACTTGCAAGAGAAATTTAACCCTTAAGCACATGTAAAACATTTATTTCAAAATCTGAAAGAGAAATTAGCACAACATTACTAAGATCCCTTAATCAGATCAATTTTTCTTGTGCTCAATACTTTTGTGAATGATTTGGTTTATATGTTAGGGTTTCCTTCATTTTATATTTTCAGAACCATTGAGGTTTTTAACAATGAGAACATCATTTTGTTGATTATTAATTATATAAAATATCTATATAGTGTTTTTACTTCATTTCATTTGTGTAACATTCAATAAGTGGACCATCATCTTTTCTGTAAAAAGTTTTTTTAGAAAAAGATCCATATCCAAAATTAAATTTTTGTAGAAACATATTACTCCATAATATTTATCTTTTGTGTAAATAAGATTTGAAACAGAAAATATAAAATGACCTTAGATTTTGTGATAATCATATAAATAGATATTATGACCACAATTATAAAATGTCATTGTCACTTTACAACTATTAGAACAAGTTTTATGAAATCTGGGCACATGGATAAATCGAAAATAGAAGACATGAAAGCCAAACCCTTAAGATCAATTCTCTTAACTTTAGAAACACCATAAACTGCATAAAACATAGACAGAACCTATAACGTATGAGGTATTATAGCATGAACAAATACTTAATATGGGAAACTTAATAGAAACTAAAATACTTGAATTCAACACCAGAAGTCTTAAAGAAGAAATTATAAAGTTAACAAATTATTAATAATTTATAGTATTTCTTTCGGATTATCCATTTCCATATTTATAAAAAGAGAAATAAAAACGAACTTATTCGATACTTTTGAGGAAACTAATAGAAATATAAAAAATGTCAAAGTATCAAGGAGACATTAATAGAAAATTAAGAGAAAATTCAACATTGTTATAAAGTGTACAATATATAAAATGAATTCCAAATATAAAGAAGATGAGTAAAAAAATTAAAGCTATTGATGGAGAGAAAGAAAAATAATTGTAGATATGGGAAATTTATAAGGAATTATTAAGAAAAATTGCGAAAATATAATTGAATTAAAGAAAAAGTTTAGGAGAAGGTACTTCCTACGGGGGACATTAGAGGCCTCAACAATATTTCACGAACTCCAACCCAAATCCCTTTTACTGATAAAAATCACTTTAACGAATTTTCTCAAAATAAATTTTGTAGAACCCATAATAATGATCATTTGGGTTCTTATAAAGATTAAGGATTTAAAAAATAGATTACATACCTTGTTAAATAAAATACTTGATTAAAGGGTATATATAGATGCTAATAAATATTAAGGATTTCAATAACAGATTACATACATTAATCTTAATATTGATTAAATTTCATGCAGATAGGGACAATTCGCAAAGAATCATTAAAATAATTTGTGACAATATAATAGACTTAAAGAATTTTTTTTAAGAAGATAGTTCCTACCGGATACATTGGAGGCCTCCTTTAAAATGAAATATTTCACCAACTATATCGTGATACCCTTTTCTTGATAAAATTCACCTTAACTTATTTTCTCAAAAGAATTTTCATGGAATTCATAAACCTAAACGTTATATACAAAGGTCTCTACATAAATATTACCACTGCTACTATTGCTTCCTATTCAAGCCTTAGTGCTTCAACTTCTTTTTCTAGCCTTTATTTCTCAATTATTTCCATGGCTACAACTTATTTTCCTTCCTTATCATTTTCTATATTTTCCCTATGTTAGGAGCTACCTATCATAATAAAAATGATTTATCATATTCGATGTCCCTTTTATGTATTTCTTAATCCTTTGAAATTTCAATTTCGTAGGGCCATCTAGACTTGTAGAATAGATAATCCTTAATGACAACTTTTAGGGTGTCATGTATGTGAAAAATCCCCTTCCAAACATTGAAAATTATTGATATTTTGTCCTTAGTTTGTGCTTATTTTCCATCATTGAAACTGTAGGATGCTACACAAAATAGCATTGGTGGCCACACAAATTTCTATCCCTAATGGTGGTTGATTTAACTCTATGAATTAGAATATGACATGGGAGTAATTACAAGATCAATTTTATCAAGTTTGTATTTGAGGGAAAATTAAGGTTTATTTTTTTATTATTATAGATCCATACAATATTATGTAAGTCTTATTCTATGATACAATAACTATGTGTAATTATTTTGACTACGTGCATTTCTTATTTTGAAAAATAGGGTATTGGAGAATAGAATAATAATTCCAACAAGGAATTTCATAAAATCCTTAGGAATCTTCGGATAATTAATGAAATATTTTTGTTCCCATCGGTCCTACCCATAAACATGAATAGGGGAAACCCTAAATTTCCATTATAACCCATTCTTGGGAAGGAAATTTCTCTCCAAGTAATTCTTTCATATCCTCATAGGCCAAAATATAGCAGCAAATCACCAATTTAATCTACCCTACCTCCTTAATGTAGGTCAAACTGAAATAAATGACTCTAAAGGATCGTGAACTATACCTTAAGTATAAAAATGATTTTAATTAATCCTATGTGAAGCTCACCATGCCACACTTTTATTAACATAATAATTGGAAATATAAGACTAGGAAATCATTTACAAAGGGTCAGGTTGGTGGGTGTCATGGCTGCAGCCAAGAAAATGAATGATGCATGGGAGGTTGGTTTTTAAATATGCATGATCCACCACATTTAGTTGGATTCACCCACCTCTTACAAAACCAATGCCTCGCTCTATGATGAATATTGAGAAGATGAACATCAATAGTTGTAATGGAGATTTTATAGTCTCTACATGTGATGTAAGTTTCTCTTATTCTAAATTCAAGGTCTGTATTTAGCTTTCTCACAAGTATTCCTGGGAGAAATTTTGATGGGTGCATTTTCCCTATCACTACCATACAAAATATGTGTCCATATATTATGAAATAATTGATGTATTAGCTATTTTGAGAGATGATGGTCTTTGTAATGTGTTCTTTATCAATTTTCTTTCTTTTACTATGAGAGGGTCATGTAATTCGTTTCTCCATTATGATGATAAGGTAAACTTGAGAAATTCTCTTCTTGGGGATTATGAAACATCCCAACTTATGCAAAGAATTTACAGTTGTTAAGGGCTACATCAAAGTATGGACACCATCGAAAATGGGGAAAATTTTCAAATTTGTTTTAATTACTTGATTTTTTTTAGTATTTGGTCTCTTCTGTCGATTAATATGATACCCTTTGTTTTCCTTTATTTTAGATACTTGTGTTTTTTAATTCCATTTCCATGGAAATTCTCTCTACCTTAGGTTTTCTCAACTACACATTTATGGAGCTCAAGTGTCAGGGTTGAGAAACAAGACTATGTCAGTCATAGTTATGGGAGGAAGGAACTACACATTACGTAGCTCCAAGAGGCAAGGTCTAAGCTTGATGGTTAAGACTATTCAATGCATAGTTCCAGAGTGCTGAGTGAAGTCAAATTTCTCGAGTAGGAACTTTTTAGGATTTGGCTAAGTGTAGAATTAGTGAGGTAAACCTAAGAAAGGAAAAAAATTGAACATGATCACACACTAATAACAATTAATGACACAACATTGATCACTTATAATAAAAGAACAACATGATCCCCTCAATGTGACGACAATATGATAACTTTCCCCAAGTGCGACACTTAAGATAAAATTTGCGACGATAGCGACGAAACTTATGCGACAATGCATGAAAATTTGGAATTAGTCTAATACATGTTTAGATGATAAAGAATATTCATTGGGACCAAAATCACCCCTTGAAAAAAACCATAACTCTGCTTAGGTGATATGTGACACTGCCTATGCCAAAAGATGACAGTTTGGTTTTCTTATAAACGAGACATGAAAACTTAGAGAATATACATGGAATGACTCTTATTTATTTAGAATATAAAATGAAAGATTAAAGTATGCTGCAAAATTCTGATGTACGAAACTTTTTGGAGGGTGTTGTACCAGCAACAACACTTTGCTTCCATTATGGCATCTTATTTAGATTTTAGTAAGGCTTCCATTATAATGTATTTTGTTGTTTCTAATATTTCTATTATTATTGCTTGTTGGATTGCTACCTAAATGGTTTCTTAGTTTGCCTCTTTGGGAACACCAAGTTTGGCTTCTAATACTTCTTCCATTATTTCTTCTTTATTTTCTACCTGAATTGCTTTTGTTTTTGCTTCTCGGGCAATGCCAAGTTTTGCTTCCATATTTAATTCTTTTTTGGAATACATGAATTATTTCTATTGTTTCTTCTTAGGTGACACTCAGTTGGGCTTCTGGTATTTATTCCATTATTACTTCTTGGTTTTCTACCTAAATTGCATCTTTTTATTATTATTAGGTAATGCCAATTTTTTCTTCCAAGATTTCTTCTGGTGTGCTTCTAGTTTGGATTCCATTGTTGCTACATTTTTTTCTTCCAAAATTGCTGATATGAACCTATATGTTAGTTTTTCTATGCTAATTACAAGTTCAGAATTATAATTTATTTTCTTCTTGTTTTCTTGTGGTGGTTTAGTTTCCTTGGTCCAGGTGAGTTCCAAAACATGAAATTGTCTTTTGTTTTATGTTGAAATTAATGAAAAATAAACAACATAAGTAAGAACTGAAAAAAAATCATAACATGTGAAAAAAACCATAAACAGAGCCATCAACACAAGTTTTTGATGAAGGAGCTCACCCCACCTGGGCTACATCTCCTTGGTCCAGCTTCCATATCTTAGGCCTCTTGTATTAGCTCAAATTTGGCAAAATTGATGTGTACATTATTAAATTTCTCCTAAAACCTATTATATTGTCTTCAGAACATACAAATCATCTAAAAATGATTGTCCAATTATTGAAAACTGACTTTATCTGGTCTAGAATTGACCTCCTTCCCCGGTGGATTCAGGCTCCCTTGAACTTCCCTGTAGCAAAATCACATGTAGAAGTCATTTTCAACCTCTACAACCCATACCATTATCTCTGGAATTCCAAAATTATTTAACATTGACTATCCTTTCCCCCAGTTTTGTCCAATATTTCCTCCATTATAGAAAAAACAAAATTCCTGCGATTTCTCCACTAATTTGGAGGAACTCCAGCTAACCCCGCCAAAACTGGGGTTTTCGCCGGATTTGGTGTTCTCTGCCAAATAATCCGCCAAGTTAACTACGCATTAACTTAGAGATAAGTATGGATTAACTTTCATTAAGTGGTGCTTAGAGCATAAAGTGTGTTTAGTCGTTTGGCTCCGACACTGGTCATGGAGTATGGACATATGATTGGGGGTTGGCCCCTTCCTTTGCCTGTTGGCACAGACCTGAAAGAATAAATATAAGTTGCACACTTGGTATATTAAGATCCAAAGTGGTGGTGTAGTGGTTAAAGGGTTGGCTTGGTGTTCTGATATTTAAACTGTTCCTTATTTCTTGCCTGTGTGAATCTATTTTATTTAAGCTATTCCTTATTTCTTGATTTATAAGGACACAGTCTCTATTTCATTTTACTGTCCTCAGTTCCACTCTAAAACACATTGATTGATTATCTTTACCATTCTGGTTTCCCCTTGCTTATATAACTTTCTCTATATATTATCAATAAGATGATGGGTATATTTCTTTATATATTGATATCTCAAAACTTCTTCCGCCATCCCTACTCTTAAGGAGTGGTGAATCACCCGCTATGTATAAATGGGGGACTGAATTTAAAAATAATAAAAATAAAAGAAGAGTCTGTTTCACTGATGAGTTTATGATTATTTTTCCATAGATGGAGGATAGGGGGTCTCATCACGAGCCAGCCTACCATGATCATAAGTAAGGATCAAAGTGGCATTCCCATTATGGCTACCACACCAGGGTTATGATCCAATAGATGTAATAATCATCCTTTGAAACAGGAGGTCTCATCACGAGTCGGCCTGACCACTTTCGCTACTTCCCAGTGAATGGAATTGTGTTCACCTGGTCACCAAACCAGTACATTGGTCTCTACTATGGATACCATCAGACACTTCCCCAATTATACATAGAGGACCATGGTTCCCAAAGGTTAAAAGAAACTCTGTCGAGGCTATGGACGCCTGCAGGCAACAGAAGCTCTCTTGATGGCATTGAAGCTTTTACTCTACATCAATGATCTCTCATACCCTCTTCTTATAGAATTTTTTCTATGGAGAAATTTTAATCTGAACATACCTTTAACCTTTATACATGAATATATTTTTAATCAATCACAATGTTTTGGTGGAATAACAACACTAAAAGTTTTGATTTCTTGTGTTTTTGCGCATGATGTTCCTTTTCCTTTCATACATCATATCACGATAGCTTATCACTTATTTATAAACCATGGTACGAGACTTGATATTATTTCTCCAATACAGGTTAAAATCTTGTCATGACTGCGCATACCTCATTACTTCAATACCATTGTACTTTGCCGCCCGTGCCTTACCTTTTCATTTATTTCGGTCGAGGACGACCTATCATTTTGAAGAGGGGCGGGGACCTCCAGTGTACTTTTAAGTGCGCTGTCACTTTTTCATTTGATTTTTCAAGAACGATATGAATTTCCACGATTACAGAAGCATGTGGTATGATAACGATCTCAATAATGGTATTTACATTTATAAAATATCACATAACCATTGTTGTTCCATTATTTCGCTTTGTGTGTCCCTGTGTTCTCCCTACTACTTTTATCAATTGCAGAGTTTCAGCACCATGGGAGGAAGATCTGTACATAGAGAACCGCTAGTATTGGTTGTTTTTGATGCAGCCAGGGCAATTTTAGCTCAAGCTGGGTGGATAGTATATTTCACACGATTTCAGGCATCCAACAAAGACATTGCCATTGAGTTTATACCAAACTTGCAGAATGAACAAACTATGTTAAGCGGTAGACAAATCTCTATATCAGACGTAGTGGTAGCAGAAGTATCTAGTTTACCAGCAGAAGGACCTGTGTGGAATGGCAAGCGATTGAAGTTGCAGGATGTCATCGAAATCTTCAGAGATGAAGGACAGGAGCTGGTCAAGAAAGGCAAAGGTGTTCGACCATCTTCTCTTGGACAGCCATGGGGAGAATTAGTGAGAATTGTCTAGAACTACATCACCTGCGATGGGCGAAAAGATGTGGTAAGGTCGCGCCAACTTAAACTTCTGGCATATTTAAAACAAAAATGCTTTGTTAATTTACGAGCATTGTTGAAATCTTTATTGCATGACATTGCTGAAAGGTTGAGATGGTCCCAACATGTAGAAACAGTGGTAAGCCACCACTGCCTGATTCGATTGATAGTTAGCCATAATCTCGCTCAGTAGCAACTAATTTGGGATGATTTAGTATCAACTCAGGAAGAAGGCTTAGCCTTTCCTGCCCCTATCCCAGTTCATAAAAGGAAAATAACTCCCCTTTTAAGAAATATACCTCTCAAATGCAGACGGTCCACAAGGATAAGGTCAAGGCTAGGGGTGACCGAAAACCCTCAAGGTAGCACTAGCCAACCCATAGAGATATCAAGCCCAGTTAGAGAACAACCCTTGCAGCTAGAAGGTGAAGGCCAGGATAACCCCAGTGAAGAAACAGGACAGTCCAGGGAGGAACAAAAGAATGAATTAGGACTCACCCCGACACCAAGTATGAGCCCCCAAGGCGATTTATTGCATGATTTTTTATTTGCCCAGGTTCTGGCTAATATGAGTGATTATATGCAGTAGGAAAACCCGCTTACCCTGAACGAAGAAACAATCCAATCTCCCGAGAATACCAGCAATACTGAACATCTATCTCCTTTAAAAGAAGCAAGCTTCAAATCTGAAATAAATGAAGAAGCTAGTCAGGAAATAGTGCACCAATCTAGTGACACGCTTCTAGTGGAAAATAGCCAGATAGGTCTAGCTACATAAAGTATAGGCCACGAAGAAGAAGTAGAAACATAAGTGCTTCAGGAAGCCGAAACTCAGTCCAGAGACACAGTCCTATTAGGATGAAGCCAGGATGATCAACCAGGATCATTGGAAGTAGAAGCTATTCATGAGACTGACAATAGGATAGTGGCTTCGCCGAGAAACTATAGAGCTAAGTTGAAAAAGCTTAGGAAGGAACGACAGAAGCTGCGCAAAATAGTGAAAAGACTTAGAATAAATATCAAGGAAATCACCATGGAAAAGGCACCAGATAGAACTTCAGAGACAACCAACGCGGTAGTCCAAATAGAAATATATGAAGAGAAGACTATCAGGACTCAAACTAAGCCCATGTCCCCTCAACCTACCATTATTCGAGAAGAACGACATGTAATCTTCATAGATATAGCAACTTAGACAGAGGCTTGGACCTCTAATAATAAGGAAACTCAAACAGAGCACATTTTTTCCCATAATGTGGGCACCCAGACCAGTTTATTTGCTAAAGACGTCATATTATACAATGACCCCACTATCACGAATCTTCAAGAAGAATTAGCTCAGGCACAACTTGCATTAGAATAGATGGAACAAGAAACTGTTCCACGAAAAAAATATCAAGCAGTGCAGAAACAACTCCAGGAAATGAATACAGCAGAGAGTGAGACCTTATACAGATGTAGGCAGGCAGAAGAGAAAATAGAAAAAATCAAGCTTAGATTGGATAAGACCATAGCTCAGATAGATTCTATCTGCTCATTGTATACAGATGTTTGGACATGTAGGGCTCCTACTAATAATTATTCTTTGTTTCTGTTAGAGCGATATCTGTTGTTGAAAATCAAGCTCGTAAGGGCTGGAAAATCGATTGAATTGAACACTGTTGAATATTTTATCAGCTGTTGCAAAAAACATGGTATAAAGGTCCAAAGATTGCTCTATGAATTCTAATTGCACAATATTATACTAGCAGATGAGGTAGAGAAGAATCCCAGCTCTTTCATGGGAGACATCTAGTTCTAGGAATTTATCTCATTTGCAGTCAATCAAATCAAGTGGCTCAAAGCTCATAGTGCCTTCCAAAGGCAAGAGCATGGGTTGGAACTTTGGGTAAGAAGCAAACCCAAGCACCCTTTGCAAATTCTCGCTAATCAAAGGAGTTTGATGAAAAGAGTAGGGGTAATTCAAGTCTTGGGGCCTATTCATAAAGGAATTATACAGAACGGAGTATCATACTTCCAATCCATTCAAGAAAGTCTGATGAATGCATCCAAACTAAGGTGGGTGGTCTCTACCCATAGTGTGTAGGACAGGGAGCCATTTAATTACAGAAATTTTAAAGCAGCTGCAACCCGTTTTATCAACTATAGCAATCTCATTTTGAGAGAAGGACCCTTTTGGTTAGCCTGTCGATTTCGTAGCCCCATCATTTGGTACCCTCCTGAAGGTTACCAGGCCACTATGAATTACTAGAGGGAGAGGAAAGAACTTATTTTGCACTCTTAGCCTAGCACCATGGTTTCAGACCGATCTATGATATTCCTTCTCCAGATTACTCTTTAACTACACTTCATTAGAATTTTTTTTTTTCATGAGGACATGAAACAGAGTAAGTAGGGGAGTATGTTGAGTCATGAAATGGGTATGTATTTACTGTTGAATTCACCATTGTTTTCCATAATTCTTATCTCTTTCATATCTTAATATCCTAATATGCTAGAAATATTAAGGATAATGAAGGAATCATGTGCTGCTATGATTTAACTAACTCCTATATTTCTTTATATAGGGAAATGGTAAGGAACGATTGTTGTTCCCTAGCGTTGGAACAAAGGAACCCGACAAAACAGAATTAGAATAGCAGAATCCGACCAATGGAGAAGGAAGCGCGTCAGTTATAGCCAGAATTAAGAATACATGAAGAAGATCAGAGCAGGATGTGTCTTAAGTTAGGGATTGGCTACAAATCCCTCAGGATCGGAGATCCTGAGGGATCGTATTTACTGTTTAATTTTTATCTCCACCTGAATATAAAAGCAAGTGATGATAGGAAGGACAGGGAGAATCTCTGTTATTTTCTAATTTGTAAAACATAATTACAGACTGTGTTTTGGAGAGCACGACTTATTTTATTGTTACTTCAGTTCAATGATTAATACATAATTGTTTTTTTGTTCTCTCGCCGTATTTGAAGTAACATAGTAGTACCTGCTGGTGGCTAAGAGCCCAGCCTCTGGTGGAGTTTTGCTGCTTCCTTGTATCATGTTCTGATATTTTCTAACGCTTAACCTGTTTGATAATTATTTCTGCTACTATCCTTGTGTCTTCTTGAAAGATGGTGCATGTTCTTCTTCTTCGTCCTCCAAGGTAAGGATTCTTTAATATCATCTTTATCTTCGTCTACTATCACAATATGGTGTCCTTTCATCTTCTAATTCAATGATAAGCTTTTCTTTGTAGCTACATATGTGTCTTCTAGAACAGTCTCTTTCTTCTTTCCCTTCATCATCATCCTATCATGACATGATATAATACCTGTAAATAGAAACCACTCATTACGAGATGATATAAGTTCAATAAAATACTAGTCTAACATGCTTCACAAATATCACTATCTAAGTCAGGACTAGGTGTTGGACTGAGAGAGTTGCTTAGGGATTATGTAGTGCACAGCTCTAGATGTCAAGGGTTAGGATTGAGGCTTGATACTATGCAGTGTGTAGTTCAAAAAGGTCAGGGAATGGTGATTATGCAATTGAGGAGATCAAGGAGGGATGCTTGACGCTTGAAGTTTCCCAGTGAACAGTTATGGAGGTATAAATGCGTAGGGATTGCGCAGTTGCATAGTTCAAGGGGTCAAGTTGGAAGCTTGAGGCTTGAGACTGTGAAGTGTGCAAAAGGAGCTAACTAGGAGGATGAAATACACATTTATGGAGCTCAAGGGTCAGGGTTGAGAACCAAGACTATGTCAGTCATAGTTATGGGAGGTAGGAACTACACATTGCGTAGTTCCAAGAGGCAAGGTCTGAGCTTGATGGTTGAGATTATTCAATGCTTAGTTCCAGAGGGCTGAGTGAAGTAAAATTTCTCGAGTAGGAACTTATTAGGATTTGGCTAAGTGTAGAATTAGTGAGGTAAACCTGAGAAAGGAAAAAACTTGAACATGATCACACACTAATAATAATTAATGACACAACATTGATCACTTATAATAAAAGAACAACATGATCCCCTCAATGTGACGACAATATGATAACTTTCCCCAAGTGCGACACTTAAGATAAAATCTGCGACGATAGTGACGAAACTTGTGTGACAGTGCATGAAAATTTGGAATCAGTCTAATACATGTTTAGATGATAAAGAATATTCATTGGGACCAAAATTACCCCTTGAAAAAAACCATTAGGGTGATATGTGACGCTGCCTATGCAAAAATATGATAGTTTGGTTTTCTTATGAACGAGACTTGAAAACTTAGAGAATATACATGGAATGACTTTTATTTATTTAGAATATAACATGCAAGATTAAAGTATGCTGCAAAATTCTGATCTACGAAATGTTTTGGAGGGTGTCATAGTAGCGACAACACTTTGCTTCCATTATGGCATCTTCTTTAGATTTTAATAAGGCTTCCATTATAATGTATTTTGTTTTTTCTAATATTTCTATTATTATTGCTTGTTGGATTGCTACCTAAATGGCTTCTTAATTTGCTTCTTTGGGAACACCAAGTTTGGCTTCTAATATTTCTTCCATTATTTCTACTTTATTTTATACCTGAATTGCTTTTGTTTTTGCTTCTCAGGCAATGCCAAGTTTTTCTTGAATATTTAATTATTTTTTGGAATACATGAATTATTTCTATTGTTTCTTCTCAGGTGATACTCAGTTGGGCTTCTGGTATTTATTCCATTATTACTTCTTGGTTTTCTACCTAAATTGCATCTTTTTATTATTATTAGGTAATGCCAATTTTTTCTTCCAAGATTTCTTCTGGTGTGCTTCTGGTTTGGATTCCATTGTTGCTACATTTTTTTCTTCCAAAATTGCTGATATGAACCTATATGTTAGTTTTTCAATGCTAAATACAAGTTCAGAATTACAAGTTTGCTTGTGGTGGTTTAGTTTCCTTGGTCCAGGTGAGTTCCAAAACATGAAATTGTCCTTTAATTTATGTTGAAATTAATGAAAAATAAACAACATAAGTAAGAACTGAAAAAAAGCATAAAAATGTACAACAAACCATAAACAGAGCCATCAACACAAGTTTTTGATGAAGGAGCTCACCCCACCTGGGCTACATCTCCTTGGTCCAGGTTCCATAGCTTAGGCCTCTTGTATTAGCTCAAATTTGGAAAAAGTGATGTGTACATTATTAAATTTCTCCTAAAACCTATTATATTTTCTTCAGAACATACAAATCATCTAAAAATGACTGTCCAATTACCGAAAACTGACTCTAGCTGGTCTAGACTTGACCTCCTTCCCTAGTGGATTCGGGCTCCCTTGAACTTTCCTGTAGCAAAATCACATGTAGAAGTCATTTTCAGCCTCTGAAACCCATACCATTATCTCTAGAATTCCAAAATTATTTAAGATTTACTATCCTTGCCCCCAATTTTGTCCAATATTTCCTTCATTATCGAAAAAACAAAATTACTGCGATTTCTCCACTAATTTGGAGGAACTCCAGCTAACCTTGCCAAAAATGGGGTTTCTGCCGGATTTGGCGTGCTCTGCCAAATAAGCCGCCAAGTTAACTACGCATTAGCTTAGAGATAAGTATGGATTAAATTTCATTAAGTGGTGCTTAGAGCATAAAGCATGTTTAGTCGTTTGGATCCAACGTTGGTCATGGAGTACAAACATATGATATGGGGTTGGCCCCTTCCTCCGCCTGTTGGCACGGACCTGAAGCATAAATATAAGTTGCACACTTGGTCTATTAAGATCCAAAGTGGTGGTGTAGTGGTTAAAGTGTTGGCTTATGGGGCGGAGGTCTGGGATTCAAACCCAAACTTGCTTCCATTACATTACTTTTACCATATTATATAACATACCTTGGTTTGAATAATCCATGGACTATAATCAAATGAAATCCATGAACCTTGGCGCAGACTTTGTAAATTTGAATATGCCGATGAGTTTGGAACTTTTATTTAATTAATATTTAATTATAATTAATATATAAAATATAAAATATGTATTATATAAAATAATATATATAATATTTTTAATCATATAATATAATATATATAGATATATATATATAATATTACATCATAAAAAATAAAAAATAAAAAAACACAATTTCCACCTTAGAACCATTAAGAGAATTTCACCAACATAGACCAAACTGGCGAATTCGAAAGTGCCACTTTTCACAACCTCATTGGCAGAAACCTGAAGAATATTCCCAGAAGATTCCTTTTTGCTGACTAGGCCGCTATGTTAGCAACTTGTCCAATTTGCATTTTTTTTAGTTGTTTGAGAAAATGAACAAAAAAACATAACTTACTCATACGAACTCGGATTTTGATGAAACGAGTTGCATTGGAATCCTGATGACGAGCTCTACGTTGTGGTCCTAGTTTCGAGCAATTTCTGAAAATTTTATTTTTAAGCTAAATAGTGAGCACCTGATCATTCCTCCCCACTAGAAACCTTTTGGACCCAAAAGCCTCTCTTGATTACTAATTATGTGGATGAGGGGATTGTTCCCTCACCCTTCTAGCCTCTATCCACTCAAATTTTCCCAATTTCATCATTTGGAACTTTTCACAAAAAGTCAACTTTTTCCTTGATTCTTGCGACCTTCTCTTGCTTTCATTGACACCGTCATGCTGCAATATTTCTGATTTTGTAGAACAACAATATATTTTTGCAGAAACCATCTTGTTCCTACCTTGATCAATAATCAAAGAAAACTTAGAAAGTTTCTCACCTTGCACACTGTCACCATGGCGGTTTTTAGCCTCTTTTTCCTTGTACTTGCATCGACTCTTGACCAAGTATCTTTGCCATTTCCATGTACCTTTTGGAAACCAGTAATAAGAATTTGTGGAACCCATGCCTTCTTTTCAAAGCTTCTTTGTCACCTTCTCTTTGACCTTTGAACCCTCTTGCACCAACATATTATTTCCAACACCCCTCAACACCAATGTTGATTGCTGCAAATGTTTTTCACCTTCTTTCAAAGGAAACCTGTTAACATCCTGAAACAACTCATTACAATAATAAACATCCTTATGAAAAGTATGATTCAATACATCTCTTTGTTTGATCATCAACACTGTCAAGTTCTTACTTGCATTCACTATCCTCTTCATTTCACTTGCATACATAAGCGACAAACCTGTCTTCTTATTATGTGCTCTAATTATGTAATCAATACCATCCTTAAACAAGTGGTACTTGTTCTCATGGAAACAAAATACAATTTTCGTATCATACAAATAAGGAATTCCCAATACAATACCCAATATTTCAAGCGACACCACATCAAGCTCAACTTCATCAAGAAAGTTTCAGTTAATGGCGAACCGTAGTAAGAACTTCCTTGTAACCTGTAAGTTTTCAGTCTTGCAAATCCAACCCAAAGGATATAGTCTTGGATGTATAATAGTTTCAAGGCCTAGTTTCTTAACCAAATATTCGGAAATCAAGTTAGGTTGTGACTCACTATCAAAAAGTGTGTCAATATTGTGTTTGCGACACGCTACAACACCCTCTAAAAATTAAGTCCCATTTTAAAAATTTCGAGCCCCCACGATCTCTTCGGTGAAGGTAAGTCCGATGTGTCTCGGCCATGGACTTTGAGAAAGTCCCTTTCAAGAATTTTTTCCTTCAAAGCTAGGTTCATGACTTGTTTTCCTTGAAACTAGTTGCATAGTCGCAAAGTCGCAAACTCGATAAAAAATTACACATTTGCGAATAAGCGACCTAGCGAGTTTGTGACCTCCGAGTCGCAAGGTCGCTAGGTCACAAGGTCTATAAAATGCACGAATCGTGACTATACGACCTAGCAATATTGTGACCTCCTGGTTTTTGAGGTCACAAGGTCGCATCCTGGCCTAAATATTTACATTTGCGGCTCG
Source organism: Pinus albicaulis (assembly GCA_034641835.2). NCBI lineage: Eukaryota > Viridiplantae > Streptophyta > Pinopsida > Pinales > Pinaceae > Pinus > Pinus albicaulis. The sequence goes on along the minus strand of JAXQQM020067511.1, from coordinate 14,704 downwards.
CGACACGGCGACCCCCCGGGTTGTGGGGGTCGCAAGGTTGCTGAGGTCGCACCCTTGACCAACCAGACCCCAATTTGCGACTTAGAGACCTGCATTAAATGATCACATGTGCGACCCCTTTATAAAATATATGGTCACGTAGGGTCGCATTTGACACCGTGCGATGGAGTAAACAAAGCCTCTAACAAAGCCAAGCTGGAGCGCGTTTTTCCAGGGTAAGTTGCCTAATCCTCCTACTATTTCTGTTTTGATTAGATGTTTCCTTTCTGCCCCATACCCTAGCCTAGTAATTACCCTTTGCCTCATTCCTTTGCAAACCAAATCCTCACCAGACTCTCTAGCTATGGTTTTCAACTCTCTTATGCTCATCCCTCTCTCGCATCCTCCTTTGAGCCTTGCCTTGCCTCGGTTTGCTACAAACACCCATTCCCGGCTACACGAGAGGGCCCTCAACTACGATTTTTTTCATCTCCCTTGGATTTTTTCCCTCCTTTCACCTTATTCCTCATAGGTTGCAATCGCTCGAATTTCTCTCAAAAATCCCTAATGCGACCCTACGACTTAGCGACCCCGCGACCTTGCGACCTCAGCGACCTCATGACTTGGTCGCTAAGTCGCGAAGTCGCTAGATTGTTGATCATTGGTCGACCACCCAAATCATGACTTTGTGACCTAGCAACCTTGTGACCTAGTCGCAGGTCGCCAAGTCACGAGTCGAAGTTTTCATAAATTTCACGCGGTGCGACCTAGTGACCTTGCGACCTAGTCGTAGGTCGCCAAGTCGCAAAGTCACGGTTTCGGAAATTTCACACCGACGTGACCTAGCGACCTTGCGAGCTTGTCATAGGATCACAAATTTTCAAACCTCATTAATACTTTAGATAACAACCGAGCATGGGTTGCAACGACCCTAACTGGCTGAGTCAAATATTTTAGAGGTCTAGTCGATCCCCAGTCATATTTGTTATCATGCCATCCGCCTTATTATGGGATTGTTTTTTTAACATGCCAGGGGGATGTTGAAGCCGAGCTCGAGTGTGCCTCCATCTCTTCGGCCTCAAGCAATATGGGGCCTCCGATGGTTCGGAAGAGAAACAAGAGCACCGAGGTAGAGATATCAAGAGAGGACATACCTCCTCCTCCACCCCCTATCTATGGAGAAATCTCCTGTGTCTTTGGGAAAGGAGATAAGATGACTTGGTACCAAGTATATTAGGAAGTCACGAAGCCTCGAATTCCCGGAAGACCTCGCAAACCGGCAAGTATATATTCGAGTATAAAAGATCCAAACTTCACTATGTGGGGGCTCATCCACTAATATTCCCATGTGTGGAAGTCATCGAATAGATTCTTCGAATGTTGAATCCAACGTCTAGGTCATTTGCGACCACTCGAGGAAATTTTTTTGCCAACCTAACTCGGGAAGACGCAGAAGTCTACTATGCACTCCCCACCAAGGAAGAATCCTTCAATGTCGATTGGGTTGCTACACACGAAGTACTAGTGCCGAAAACCTTGAAGGGTTAGTGGGAGGACCCCAGTGAAGTTTAAGGCGAAAAAAAGATCGGGAGAGTATAAAAAAGATGGCACGAGGAATGTCTATAAGCTCATGGCGAGCAATGATGTGCAAAATGTATGGCCAGCAAGACACCACTACCTTCAATAGGGCTTGGATCCCACTCATGTATGCAATCACTTTCTACGGCACCCGGTTCAAGCTGGGCTTACACTGGGTAGTATCGGGCCTTAGAGAAAAAAATATCGACGACACGAGGCACTAGAAGAGGGATGCACATCGGAATTCTACATGGTCTCTTACCTTTTGGACATAGTGTGCGCAAGATGTCATTTTGAAGGATGGTCGCATAATTGGGATGTGAAGTAAGGTGGGCCCATTCACAAAGATCTAATTATATTACGGGCTTCCAAATACAAGCAATATATAGAACCTATCTCACAAAAATTTCATCCTCGTGCTCTGCGGGAAGCGTTTCGGTAAAGACGCCCCAGTGCATGTCTAGGAGGGCTATGGAAACGATAACCCGGGTGGCCAACTAGTTTCCCATTACGAGAGTACCTTTATCGGGGTCTTTGGTTCATTCAAGGCACCTCATGCACTACCTCATTTTGTCAACGATAAAATACTATTACAAGATGTGTGTTACCAAATGACGAGCGGATTCTCCAAGGTCCTCGGCAAAGGAAAAAAAGAAGATATGGCCTACCCTCCCGCTTACTATTTTGGCCTACACTTTTAAGGATTTCAAAGAAGTAGAAGCCGAGGAAGAGGACATCGGAGGTTTTCATTTTGTGACCCTCGCCAATAGATTGTATGATCCCGAAAGGATCGTCCCTACACACGGAAAACATACCAAGTTCAATTGGAAGTACCAACACACGAATGCCCTATTGAGGAATAATTTAGAAACTGGTACAAAAAAGATAGGGAAGCCACGCCGGAAGAATCAAATGACACGAGTGGGGATCAAGGAGGTCGGGATGATCAAACTTTAGAAGAGAGGGCTGACATCTTTCGAAAAGAAAGGACACGGTAGGAGGAGCCTCATCTTCCAAAGCTAAAAAGCCAAAGAATACTACATGTAGTAGTATTTCTAAAGAGAAACAAGAAAGGAGAGACAAAGAGTCCAAGGCATAGCAAGAGGTTGAGAAAAAAGATGAAATAGGAAGAACTCAAAAGGACCCAAGATACCCCGGCATGAGAACGGGGAAGAAGATAAGTGAAAGAAGTAGGCGAGAAGAACAACGGAAAAAACAACGAGAAAGAAGAATGGAAGAAAAAGCGAGCGAGAAGAGGCACACAAGAAGAAAGACGAAGAAGAGCATAAGAAGAAGGAAGAAGAAGAAAGACGAGAAGAAGGAGGTCGAGTGCGGGGTTAAAGGAAGAATAGGATAAACAAGAGGTCGAAAAGAGGAAGAAGGAAGAAGAAAATAAAATATTGTAGGAAGGATCTTCTAAGGAATAATAGGGAAGCAAGGCACCGCCTCGAAGACTAGGGAACAAACAGAGCTCCCTCATATTGAGGTACCCTTGACAACTCCCATGACGAGTGTACACCTCTCTCTCTTAGAACTTGACATCATAGAGGAACAGGGGAAGATGATGTCTTAGACTTAACAAGGCTGTCATACGACCCGGGTTTAAACACAAGATCGAGACAGGGAGAAGCCAAGATGCCTTGCACGGAATCCGTCCGAGCCCCTCACGAGTTACCATAGAAAAGGACATAGTCCTAAACACTAGGACTAACCCCAAGATGATCGCATCAGCGAGAGCGCTTTCACAACAGCCACAGAGGAGAATTTCAATAGGATGAGCGAGAGAGATCTTGTCCCTACAAAATATACTCCAGGCCTACGACGCAGGCGGCTCGGGTTGACCCGAGGAAAAGAAGGCATTGGAAGTAGAAAACCAAAATCTCCTATTCACAACCACCTAGGCCAATGGTTTACCAATCACCATTCAAGGGGAATTGGTTACTTTAGAGGCTTCCATGAAGCAAGTATATGAGGAGATGTTTGCTATAAAGAAGAAAGTTTCCCCACTATTGAGGGCTCATGAAGAGACTACGAAGAAGACTACACAACTAAAGGAAGCCTTTGCTACGCTAGACAATATGCTTGAATGGTGAGAAAAAATATCCACGGACTCCTAACACCACTGCTTAAGAAGGATTGGATCCGCACGCAAAATGAAAAAGTACAAATATGGATGAAAATACAATCCAAGGATAAGGTGGTGAAATACGTGGAAAATGTGATGTCCGCTTATGAACATCGATCGGTGGCATCGATTCAATGGTGGAGGTACATCACATCCATTCCTTGGGAGCATTGGATACCCGAGAAGACAAGGGAGGAGGTGTCTCAAGACATCCAAGCATTTTACGGAACCCATCGGGCAAGAAGCTATTTCCCAGGGACCTCCCGGCCTCAAAGGAAAACATTAATCGGTTCATCATCGCACTGATCTGGATCTACACCAAGCTGGCCTCCCTATCCAATCAAATCTCCATGAAGAGGCACACTTTGATTACTGGATGCTCTTGAGTGTCGTTGGAACAGGGGTTCCCTAACTTTCGTGTTTTTTTGTATAATTTTGTAATAGTCGGTCCCTGCGTAGGGGGTTTTTGGGGTGGGTCAAAGCCCCTAATGTTTTGTAATGGGTAAAAGGGTAGCTCTAAGGTCCGCAAACCACGGGGTTGCGAGACCATAGGATAGAAAATGCTACGATATTATAAATAGATAGATAGTTGGGTCAAGTAAGTAAGTAAGTCAATAGATTGATGCTACATGCAAGCTATTAAGATGCTGTTTGGGTTGTTTTGGGTAAGGACTCCTGCTGGTTGTGTGCACAGAGATCCTCGATCTGTCTGTGTGAGGACCCCGCTAGTCACGTGTGCACGGGGTTGTGTCTAGGTTGTAAGTGGATCTTTGATATTAATGAATGCGAAGTATTGTTGAAGTATACGTGTGTTATCTGAATTGGTTATGTTTCTTGTTGAAGTGCATCTATGATATTTATTTAAGTTGCGAATGTATACGTGATTCTGGAATTGGCATAAGTATATATGTGATACGATATTGGCTGTGATTATAGTGCTCTGTGATGGTATTTGGTAATGCGCACGTGGATGCGAATGTGCGATTATATCCGATAGCTTTGTTATGGTTATATGTTGATTACACTATTAAAGAGTTGCGAATAGACTCATTACGTGCAAACCTAGTAAGTTATAACACGGATCTACCTCGAATTACCTACTCTCTCTGCAGGTGTAGAAACCTGGTTCCAACACCCTCCCATACTACTTCGGGTGAGACCTTGGCCTACACAAGTAGGTCATTTCCGAAAGGGCAATTAGTATAGGGGTTTGTTGGCAAACCTTAACCTCCGAACTTAGGTCAAGGCCCCTCAAGCCAACAAGTGTTTTCACATGATAGGAGAAGACACACCCCAGAGTTACTCTAGTGGCCACGAGACTATCGAGCTGACGGACTTACCTTAGGGAACGGTATCGAGATAGAAGTCCTAGAGCTTGTCCATCACACAAGCTGCTCCCTTGACAAGGAAAATATTATAGGTCGCAAGTCGCAAATAGAACCGATCCACAGTCGCAAATAGGCACCGGTTGTAGGTTTCAAAGCGAGGACCAAGTCACAAGTCGCAACATCACCTAGGTCGCAAGCCATGCCTATACTCGGGAAGATGAAAGGACGGGGCCACCCAAAGGTCATTTTTGTTCTATAAGTATTCCCTTCGGGGGACATTGTAAAGGGACCCTTTTTCGGGACTCAAGAGGAGAAGAGATAATTGTAATGCATTGAATGAATGATTCCAAGAATGAACACAAGCCAATTTTTCTGACTCCACTACTAGATCTTATGAGAACTTACGTGTGCTAGCATTATGAATATTATATTTTATGTATCTCGCTATCTTTTATAGCGACTAGTCTGTGTTTTTTACGTTCATATATCGGTTGTACATTTAAGATTTTTGGATGTGTCAATGGTATGTGAATATTCCACTTAGGGATGTTTAATGACTTCATTGTTGATATCTCTTAAGTATTTTCGGAAAATTCTTAAGGAATTGAAGGTACATTTCGATCATAGAGAAATATTTCTTTTTATGGTCAAGCAAGCTTTTTCATGAGCATTACCCTAATGATGTGTTGCTAACAACATCTCCTTTGGCTACATGCTTCAAATCTCGCTTTGTTATTTATAATGTTTCATTTACGGGAGAAATCGTCGACCATTTGTTTCGTATCATTCAAGTAGTCATGCATTCTCATGTCCGCAAGGCACACCTCCGTCTGAAAAAGACATATTCAATGGTAGCCGGACCTACACACCCCGGACATGATCCCTATCACAAAGCAGATCTAGAGTCTAGTTGGGACTTTATACCCGGGGAGATCCCCCTACGTCGGCCAAGCATTTTTTCCCATCAAAAAATTTGACACTAGAAGGAGGGCTCGAATGGCGAGGCTCCCACCATGCAAGTAATATCCCTTTGCAATCCCCCCCCGAGATCATATATGAAAATATTAGTCCTCCACCTCCCGAAAATTCCCCCAAAGGAGGACCCTCCCTACTATGAGGTCACCTCGGACCAACTTAGAGCCTTGCCCCTGCTCACCCACGATCTCATTAGAGGTCTACGCAAAACCTCTCGACCCACTTTCGGTTCCACGGCCAATCTGCGGACTCCCGGGATGCATCAAACTCATGAGGGTATCTGGTCAATTCCATGCCTCATTTGATAGGTCTTATGCTTGAAGATTATGCAGATGTAATTGAGTGGAATTCAACCAAACCTCTCGACGACCCAGAGATATCGACAGAGGCGACCCCGAAAGTTACCGAACCCCAACCAAACAACGGCCCTCAACCCAACCAGACCTTTGAATGAAAAAAAATCAAGCAAATGACCCTCCTGGAGGAGGAGCGAGGGAGAGGTTGGGGGAATAAAGGCTGGGGAGATAGAGGTCAAGGACATGATTGAAATATAGACCGTACTCACCACCACCACAACCCAGAAACCAAGAGAGGTTGCCCTTCCTTCTAAGCGGAGAAATTATAGAAACATGGGAAATCTCGGAGGTAATCATGACATGCACTCTCAACATGAGGGCGAAGCCTCCCGGTGGAAGCGAATGCGAGAATGAGGCTGAGCATATCTTCATCCACCCCACCATAGGGCTAGATGCATTCATGTGTTAACCTAGATGGAACAATCTCCTCTAGGCCTTCGCAGTCCCTTTCACCACATGCCCTCGACACCCGGAGAAACATCTCCCTAATTTTGACCCAGAGAAACCAGTATGTTGGCCAAAGATCACATCGAGTAATTTCTACTGAACTTAGAAATGATGAGAGTGCGGTCGACGATGTAACATGTCGAATCTTTCCCCACACCCTAGAAAATAAGGCTTCTAATTGGTACCGTTCATTGCATGTCGCTTCCATTTCCTCCTGGGAGAAATTCTGCGAGTACCTTCCTCCGAAGTTTTCGGAAGACAAGACACCTTCTATGCTCCTCATGGAGTTGAGTACTTTGAAGTGCCGGAATAAGGAGAAAGTAAAAGACTTCAACCAATGCTTCGCCACCATATTGAATAAATTACCCCCAAACATGGCCCTGGATGATTCCATAATGATTGATTATTACACAAGGGCCCTCCCTCGGTATATCATCATATTCATGAAGCACAAAGGCCAAAGATACCTTGGAAAAGGCATAAAAACCTTTCTTTAGGAAGAGCAATCTCACGACCAATCGCCCTCCACCGAACCCAAACCTCAACGTAGAAGAGATCGGAAAAGATAATTTCTGCCCTTTCCATCAAGCCTCCCACTCGGAAAAAAACCTGTCCTCAGTGGATCAATAGCATGACCGCCATGGTAAAATCATATCTGAGGATCAAACAATGGAAGAAGGTTAGAAGAGGAGTTCGGCTCGAGATGTAGAAGTCTCTCTATGGATGAGGATTTGGGATCTATTGTCCTCACCTGACTTCGATTATTTATTATTATAATAATCGAGAGATCTTATTATTTAATTCTTTACTTAGATTAGTGCATCATTCATTCATTAGAAGTTTAGTGGCAACAAGCATGTGCAGTAATCACAGAATAAGCCATCACACATGAGCAAGACACATGAACACCAATATTTAAGGTGGAAACCCAATTTGGGAGAAAACCACCGTTGTTGTCGTCTATGTCTTCAATATTTATTATAAATAAAACTTCTTACAATTTTTTGTGCTGGCGCAGACTTATACCAGCAAGCAGGCACCCACCTGCAGAACGCTTCAACCTTCTCTCATTCTCCAGTTACTACTGGAAGGGAGCTCCAACCCCCTGATTTTAACACCAGCTTGTACTGGTAGAAAGCTTCCACTTTTAGGCTGAAGACTTGCGTAAGGTCTTCATTATTTCTTTGCAGATATTCCTAGAGATTCATCATTTCTAGATCTAGAGATCTTGAACCTTCATCGATTCCATAGGTGCATCATAGATTCAGTTTTCTAGAGTTCAATCATGCAGATATCTCTTAAAGAGATTTATTCATTAACAACCCTTTCACACGCACACCTTGTAATATCACCCTCTTCTCCTTATATAGTTTTAGCCTTTATTAATACCATGAGTAAAAACCACTCAACTGTTGATGGTATTCCTGGATGGGATCAAATAGATAATCCAGCTAGGTTTACCCAAGCCCCAAACAACTTCTCATTGTTCTATTTCCTTGGTCTAGTAATTAATTAATCTAAGGCTTTTTAATATCTCAATCTCAGATTGAGATATTAATCCAATTCCTCCTTTTGTTATGAACTCCCCAAAGCATATATATATATATATATATCGACCCTGGTTTACGTGTTCGTGAGATCAACGCATATATTGACCCACGTTCATTACATCACATGTTTCATATTTCGCCAACTTCACATATTCAACATCCTTTATTAGCCCTGCAAACCTTAGTTTAAAAGGTCCCAATTAATATAATTGGGCCCACATAAATAATCAATGACCCAATCACATACTCGCATCATACCGTGGTTATCCATCATGCACCTTCCTCATACAGTCACCACCCGATGGCTCCCCTCCAGATCAATGGCGCACAACAATATCGCGCGGCTTCCTTGGTCAGAAATTAGCGTGCGATGGCACGCAGTGATGGTGGTTTTGCAAATTCGTTCAGGGATGCGTGTCGCTTGTTCTATGGAATCACTCCCAACCTCTTGAATACCACTTTCCCGTCGAAAGTGGTGCGATGAAAACCGGAAACTGCCTGTACTGTTCCTCCTTCGTGGTTCTGCCCTTCTACTCCAGGTTCCATCGCGCTTTCTTTTTTTATGATCCACCACTTCGCTTCCGGGTTCCGTTCGTAATTCCGAAGTGTTGTTCCAATGAAATTTCGATGGCCTATACTCACATTATTTAGTCACCGAGTTCTGTGTTGGTTATGGGGATTCACAATTCCTTCATCAAGAACACGTTCATATATTACACTTGCTCAATTCAATAAGGGCATAGACAATACCGAGATCAATCCACAGCATTGATCCCAATTTACCTTCAGTATTATATTCAACGAATATATATAACTCCACTGTCTACTAGTTTGGGATACATTGTTGCCCGTATTAACATCGGTTCCTCTAACTACATACATAGAAAAATTAATCTCTTCACAGCGTTTCTTACTTATCAAGAATTTCAATTATCCTTCATCAGGATGACTTAAATTCACTCTTCCTCTATTCTTATATGCTGACCTTTTTTCTCTGCTACATTTCTTTTCTCTGTTCCCAGTTATGGTTTCAAATGCTCCTTCTTTGCCAATTCCTTTGCCATCAATGACAACATTTCCAACAATCTCCCCCTTTGGCATTGATGGCAATACTCTTCCTCTGTTTGTCTTATAGAAGCCCCCCCCCACTTTTTTTTCTTTTCCCCCCCCTTTGAAATCAATGGCAAAGGATAGATCAAGGTCCTTTGTTCTGACAATACCATGCTCCCCCTGAACCTATGCATCCAGAGATACCAAACAGCGCTGCAGCTATGTTGACCCAAAAATTTTGTCAGCAAATACCCATACGTAGTTTTCTGTGTATAAACTTGCATATATCCAATTTAATCTTCTATATTTAAGTAGATATGATCTTTTGCATGGCAGAGACTACTCCTAGCTATTGTCTGAGATATTTGAATGCCTCCCTGGGTAGAGGTTTGGTAAATATATCAGCAACTTGTTCTTTGGAGGGAACATACTCCAACTTCACCTTTTTTTCAAGCACTTGTTCACATAAGAAGTGATACTTGATAGGAATGTGCTTGGTCTTGGAATGCATAATAGGATTATTTGAGATACTAATGGCACTTGTATTGTCACACATAATAGAGATAGGAGGTGAACATTTGATTTGAATATCTTGTAAGGTTTGCATCATACAAATAAGTTGAGTGCAACATGATGCTGTAGCTACATATTTTTCTTCCGTTGTAGATAAGGCAATACAGCTTTGCTTCTTGCTTAACAAAGAGACTAACCGGGGCCCTATATAGAATGCACCACCACTAGTGCCTTTCCAATCATCAACATTTCTAGCCCAATCTGCATCAGTGTAAGCATGAAGAGTAAGATCACCATTCTTAGGATACCATAGTCCAAAGTCTTGAGTTCCTTGTAGATATTCAAATATTCTTTTCATAGCCTAAAGGTGAGACTCTTTCGGATTAGCTTGGAATCGTCCAACAATCCCAACTGCATGCATAATGTCTGGTCTTGTCCCAGTGAGATAAAGTAGACTTCCTATCATAGATCTGTATTCTGGTTGATTCACCGTGGGGGAATCATCATTAGAACTGAGATTACATCCGGTTATCATTGGTGTACTTACAGGTTTGCAATCTTCCATGCCATACTTTTTCAAGATTTGCTTAAGATATTTTGCTTGTGATAAGAATATGCCATCTGTTGTTTGTTGCACTTGCAAGCCAAGAAATAATGTTAGTTCCCCAAGTAAAGACATTTCAAATTCTTGCTGCATATCAGAAGCAAATTTCTGACTCATAGACTCTTCATTACTTCCAAAAATGATATCATCAACATATACAACCATAATCAATAGTTTATCATTTTCAGTTTTTGTGTATAAGTTGCTATCAGCAGACCCCTTTGAAAATCCTTGTTGATGAAGATATTTGTCAAGACGATAGTACCATGCCCTTGGAGCTTGTTTGAGACCATATAGAGCCTTTTTAAGTCTACAAACAAGTTTTTCATCATTTTCCAAAATGAATCCTTCTGGTTGTTCTATATAAACTTCTTCTTCTAGATCACCATTGAGAAAAGCAGATTTAACATCCATTTGATAAACTTTGATTTGTTGGAAGCTTGAAAAAGCAAGAAACATTCTTATGGCTTCAAGTCTAGCTACAGGAGCAAAAGTTTCTTCAAAGTCTATACCTTCTTGTTGAGCATACCCCCTGCAAACAAGTCTAGCTTTATTTCTTATAACATCCCCATTCTCATTTAACTTGTTTTTGAATATCCATTTAGTTCCAATGACATTTTTGTCATGAGGTCTTGGTACTAATTCCCGAGTGTGATTCTTTTCAATTTGATCAAGCTCTTCATTCATGGCTTGAATCCAACATTCATCTTTGCTAGCTTGATTGACATTTTGTGGTTCAATAGTGGATAGAAATGCCAGATAGCTAGAAGATCCCACAAGAGTCCTTCTTGTTTGTACACCTGATCCCTTTTCTCCCAAAATTTGAGATTCTAGATGATTCTTTTGAACATATCTCGATGGAGCTTTTTCAAATAAATCATCTTCGGGTTCTTCATTGGGTTCACTGTCTATATCATTCCTATTTGATGTAGAAGGATATATGTCATCATCATCTTCATCTGTTGTTTGCTTTTCTTCTTTTGGAGCTGCAGGAGACTCATCAATAACAACATCAATACATTCAACAATCTTCCGAAGTATTTTATTGTAACATTTATATGCCCTACTCCTAGAGGAGTAACCAAGAAATATTCCTTCATCTGCTCTGGGTTCAAACTTTCCAAGTTTTTCATCATTATTTTTGATAAAGCATTTGCTCCCAAAGACTCTAAAGTGCTTCACAGTGGGAGGATTACCATACCATAGTTCATATGGATTTTTATCACTATTTACACAAACATGTGCCTTGTTAAGAATATTTACCGCTGTATGTGCTGATTCTCCCCAAAATGTGTCAGGTGTTCCGGAATCATCAAGCATAGCTCTAGCCATTTGTTGAACTGTTCTATTCATTCTTTCTGCTACGCCATTCTGTTGTGGAGTGCCAGCTACAAAAAACAGTCTTTTTATGCCATGTTGTTCACAAAAATCAAGGAATTCATCTGATGTATATTCTCCTCCTCGATCAGATCTAAGACACTTGATTTTTAGATCTAATTCATTTTCAACCAGTGCTTTGAAGATCTGAAATTTCTCAAATGCTTCATCTTTTTGTTTAATCAACCCAATCCAACGCATTCTAGAGAAATCATCAATAAATAAGATATAGTATTGTTCACCACGTGGTGAATTTTTCTTCACAGGTCCACATATGTCAGTATGAATGAGTTCAAGAGGCTTACTTGATGAACCTTCCTTGGCATTAAATTGCACTCTGGTTTGCTTACCAAATTGGCAAGATTTTCATATGATACTTTCAGGTGGTGTAATATTGGGAAGATCACGAACAACTTTAAGTCTGCTTGATTTGTTGATTTGAGAGAAGCTCAGATGCCCCAACCTTCTATGCCATAGCCAGTTTTCTGAAGATTTACTCATGTAACATTGTTCTTTGCAGTTCTTTAATACATACAGGTTGCTTGGAGTTCTATTTCCTTTTATAATTGTTTTACCTGTATCAAGATCACGTACCACACATTCTTTTGAACTAAAGACAACTTCAGTTCCTTGATCACACATTTGACTTACACTTAATAGGTTATGCTTTAATCCATCCACATACATGACATTATTAGCTTTCACCTTTTCTTTTAAAAAAACAGACCCTTTTCCCTTAATGACAGCAGGAGTATCATTTCCAAATGTAACATTCTTTTCCTTTTCTAGAGCACTATATGCAAGAAGTTTGTTTTTGTCACCTCTCATGTGTTTTGAGCATCCACTATCAATGTACCATTGATTTTCTTCTCCTTCTGCAAATAAAGCTATGCCACAATTTTCAACCTGTAATTCCTTCTTTTTCCATACTTTGGAGCTTGAAGGAAGATGCTCTTTTGGCTGGACTTTGCTCCTGCATTCAGATTCTTCATGGCCAAAGTTATTACAATAAGCACATTCAACTTCATTTTGAAGAAGAGAAAAGTTGTTATATGTATTCTTCTTTGTTCCAATATCAATCCTTTTCTTTCTTGATTCTCTTGTCATGATGGTTTTATATGCAACACATTGAACAACTTTATGACCAAAATTGTGACATGAGAAACATTGTCCATTGAAGAAGAAATTTCTGCGATCATGAAATCTTCTTCTTGAATTTACTTGTTGATTGGTGTTTCTTTGAAAGGTACTCTTGTTAGTGCTCTTTGAATTGATATGGTCATGATTTATCTGTAAAGATTCTTTATTCCCTTGCTGAGGGGCAGAATGTTGTGTACTGGTTGTAGCTACTTTTAGATAATTTGGTGCTGAAGCTTGAGAAGATTCTCCGATATATCCAAGACCTGTCTTTAGAAGAGGAGAACGTTGTACCTTGATAATCTCATCTAAGGTTTCAGATCCTTTAGCAAATCTAAGATTCAAAGTCTTTAATTTCTCAATTTCTTTTCTTAGACTTACTATTTCACATTCTAATTTCTCATTATGTTTCTCCTTTTCTTCAAGCTGATTTTTCAGTGTTTCTATGGATATTTTACTTTCTTATAAGCATATTTTGAGTTGATTGATTTCATCAAGAAAATCATTGTTCTCTAAGGCATCCATAAAAGTATCTTTTTCTTCTCCAGAATCTTTTTCAAATGCCATGAGAAGTCTAAGATCTTGTTCACATTCTTCCTCACTGTCTGATAAGCCATCACTGTCTTCATGAGTATAGTAATTCTTTCTAGTGCTAAACCGATTCTTATTCCTTCTTGCTACTTCCTTTCCTTTTTCATGTGTTTCTTTGTGAGGACACTTAGCAACATAATGACCAACTCTTCCACAAGCAAAACATTTGAAAGGAAGCTTACCTCTGAACCGTCCTGTGCCAAGTTGGAGTTTCTTTACAAAATTTACCTCATCTTCTTCTGAGATATACCCTGATCCTTCTGTCTCTTGTACTTATTTCCCTTTTGTAGAAGCTCTAAAGATGGCTTCTTTGACTTCAGATGGTCCTCCTCTTCTCATTTCATATGCAGCTAGTATGCCATGAAGTTGCACCACAGTAAGATTTTGAAGATCCTGCTTTTCTTCAAGAGCAGAAACTTTTGACTCAAATTTTGTCGTTAGTGATCTTAAAACTTTCTCAACCAAAGTAGATTCAGTTATCATTTCTCCCATATTTCTCATACGATTTACAATATCATCAAGATGTAAAAATAAATTAGCAATGCTCTCCTCATTATGCATTTTTAGGTTCTCATATTGAATTCTGAGAGTTTGGAGTCTAGCACTTTTTACCTTTGTATCACCTTCATAACTTAGAATGATTTTGTCCCATATTGCCTTTGTTGTATTCAGCTGCATGACTTTGAAAAATTCTGATTCAGTTAGACTTCCCAACAGAGCATTAACCGCCTTTGCATTTTTTTCATAATTCTTTCTTGCCGTTGGATCTATTGGTACTGCAGTTGGATATTGATATCCTGCTTCAACAATAGCCCATAAATCTGCACCCAGAGACTGAAGATAGGATCTCATCCTTGTTTTCCAGAAGATTAAATTGTTTCCTTTGAAGAGCGGAGGCCTGATAGATGTTATTCCATCTTGATTGCTCATCTTGATTGATCTTCCTTCTAGCGGCTAAGCTTTTCAGAAGGACCTGCTCTGATACCAATTGTTAGGAAAAATACTAAGAGGGGGTGCTGAATCAGTATTTAGATCTTACTGAAATTTTTTTATCAGAGACCTTATTATTTAATTCTTTACTTAGATTATTGCAT